>APFE030635645.1:173918-246858 GCA_000404065.3 Pinus taeda
CGTTATAGACCACTGCTAAGTAGGAGTTGTCTATAATGCGACTTTTTGGAGATTCCGGTGATGGAATATGGCGGAAGAAATAAGGATAAATCTTGATTTTTAGCAGTTAAAATGGTTTTTTAACTGCATATTTGGCTTCAGCGCCCTGGAAAACCCCTGGGAGCCATTGATTGTGCAGAAACTAGCTATCAAACTTGGGATTCCAATGAATTGCTACCGGATTTTGACTGGAAAAATCTGCCGGAAAAGCTTTCAAAAAGTCGCGTTATAGACCACTGCTAAGTAGGAGTTGTCTATAATGCGACTTTTTGGAGATTCCGGTGACGGAATATGGCGGAAGAAATAAGGATAAATCTTGATTTTTAGCAATTAAAATGGTCTTTTAACTGCATATTTGGATTCAGTGCCCTGGAAAACCCCTGGGAGCCATTGATTGTGCAGAAACTAGCTATCAAACTTGGGATTCCAATGAATTGCTACCAGATTTTGACCGGAAAAATCTGCCGGAAAAGCTTAAAGTTGCGTTATAGACCACTGCTAAGTAGGAGTTGTCTATAATGCGACTTTTTGGAGATTCCGGTGATGGAATATGGCGGAATAAATAAGGATAAATCTTGATTTTTAGCAGTTAAAATGGTTTTTTAAATGCATATTTGGATTCAGCGCCCTGGAAAACCCCTGGGAGCCATTGATTGTGTAGAAACTAGCTATCAAACTTGGGATTCCAATGAATTGCTGCCGGATTTTGACCGGAAAAATCCGCCAGAAAAACTTTCAAAAAGTCGTGTTATAGACTACTGCATAAAATTTCCATCCTTTTATTCTCTTGTCATCCTTCTTTCCTTATTGTTCTCCCATTATATTTTTAATTATTACCATACTAGTTGCTTCTAATAAATTTATATTATTTAATATATCTCATTTTAATTCTATTAAAACTAAATACACCACGAAATTATATATTCTTTAATATATCAGTATTATTTTAAGTTTGATAAAAACAATGTAAGACAAGGATATGTTCTTTGCCGGCCAGAGCGAGGCGGCGATGGGCGAAGGAGAATGGGTTAATGCTCAGGTCGTCCGGGTCAATGGAGGCCAGGTTTGATGTATAAAATTGGGTGGTTTCTATGTTTTTTTGATGTATTGTGCTCACTTTTTTTTGTTTTTTTGTTTTCTGAACTCTCACTTTGGTTTTAATGGATTGTGTTCCCTCTGTGTTTGCAGAAGTCCCTTGGGGTTTTGTCCCGAATAGATATTATCATTTTCCCATTAATATGTTGTAATTCTTGAATATGTAATGGAAAAAAACGTTTTGGATATGTTATTGATTGGTTCAGGGAACGCTTTTAATATATAATTTGTTTATATATTTATATATCTATATCTATATATATAATTAATGGGTTGATATTATAATTTTTGAACACGTAATGAAAAATATTGGTTTGATGTTTTTATTGGTTGGTTCAGAGAGTGAGCTAGCTAGTTCTTATAGGTATTGGAATAGATCAAGCTAGCTAGTTCCTCCTATATGCTTTGGAATAGATCTAGCTAGCTAGTTCCTCCTATATACATTGGAATAGATCTTGATATGTTATTGTTTTTGAATATGCATTAATAGAATAAGGTCTAGATGTGTTATTAATTTAGATCTTGATATGTTATTGTTTTTGAATATGCATTAATAGAATAAGGTCTAGATGTGTTATTAATTTATTGTTATTTTTGAATTTGTATTAGAAAGAAATCAGATTTAGATATATTATTTCGTTGATTTAAAGTCTGAATTTTGACTACTTACAGTTTAATATATTTATAATTTTTGAATACTTAATGAAGATTCAAGATTTAGATGTGAGTGCTCACAATATGATATGTATTAAATTAAATTTCAATATTATAAATTTTAGATAAATAGTAAAAGTGTAAAATTTGAATATATTTAATAATGAATTTAAGCGTATTTATTAATTGGTTTAGAAATGAATATTCTTAAATATATAATGAAAGATTAAAATTTGAATATGTTTATTACTTAATTTAGAATTGAATCTTATTTTTTGATGAAAAAATTGAGCTTGGCAAAACCTTAGCCATCTCAAAATCCTAGCTACTAAATCATTTATTTGCTCTCCATCCTTCTTCCCATGGAAACTACTCTCCAACCTTCTTCCCATGGAAATTACTAGCCCATAAAGCGATTGCTCTTCCTACAAGCAAGTTGTTGTTGGATTGAACAAATCAGGGAAAACATTTAACAATCAACTTCCAAATGATGAGCAAAATCTCAATGGCAACAAAAAGAACCTAGTAGTCGTCTCCTCATGGAAGATGTCAACCCGGTAGAAGGCAGTTGTGGATCTAAATTTTGAATAGAGCCTGATATACATTGGAATAGATCTTGATATGTTATCATTCTTGAATGTGCATTAAAAGAATAAGGCCCAAACTTGTAATTAATCCATTGTTCCAAACTTGTAATTAATCCATTGTTATTTTTGAATGTGTATTAAAAAGGAAAAAGTTTTAGGTAATGTTATTTGTTGGTTTAAAGGTTGAATTATTAGTAAAAGGCTCCTTAAGTAGTGTAAATGGTTTAAATTTTGGCTACTTACAATTTAATATATTTATGATTTTTGAATGTGTAATGAAAAGTCAAGATTTAGATGTGAGTAGTCACAATATGATATGTATTAAATTAAATTTTAATATTATAAAATTTAAAAAAATAGTAGAAGAGTAAAATTTGAATATAATTGATAATGAACTTAAGTTTGCTTTTTTAATTGTTTAGAAATGAATATTTCTTAAATATATAATGAAGATTTAAATTGAATATGTTTATTACTTAATTTAGAATTTGAATCTTATTTCTTGATTAGAAAATTTGAGCTCTGCAAAACCTTTAGTCATCTCAAAATCCTACCTACTGAATCACTAATTTGCTCTCCATCTTTCTTCCCATCGAAACTACTAGCGGACGAAGTGGTTCCTCTTCCTACAATCAAGTTGTTGTTGGATTGAACAAATCATGGAAAACATTTAACAACCAAAGTCCAAATGATGAGCAAAATCTTAATGGAAACAAAACAGCCTAGTAGTCATCTCCTCCTCATGGAAGATGCCAACCCAGTAGAAGGCAATTGTGGATCCAAATTCTGAATAGATCTTCATATGTTATCATTCTTGAATGTGCATTAAAAGAATAAGACCCAAATGTGTTTTTAATCCATTGTTAGTTTTGAATGTGTATTAAAAAGAAAAAAGATTTAGATAATGTTGGTTTAAAGGTTGAATTATTTGTAAAAGACTCCTTTAATGTAATGGTTTAAATTTTGGCTACTTATAGTTTAATATATTTATAATTTTTGAATGTGTAATGAAAATTCAAGATTTAGATGTCACTAGTCACCAATATGATATGTATTAAATTAAATTTTAATATTATAAATCTTAAATAAATATTAGAAGAGTAAAATTTGAATATATTTAATAATAAATTTAAGTGTGTTTATTAATTGGTTTAGAAATGAATATTCTTAAATATATAATGAAAGATTAAAATTTGAATATGTTTATTAGTTAATTTATAATTTGAATCTTATCTCTTGATGAAAAACTTGAGCTTTGCAAAACCTTAGCTATCTCAAAACCCTAGCTATTGAATCATTGATTTCCTCTCCATCATTCTTCCCATAGAAACTGCTAGCAGAGGGAGTGGTTCCTCTTCCTACAATCAAGTTGTTGTTAGATTGAACAAATCAGGGAAACCATCTACAATCAACCTCCAAATGATGAGTAAAACCTTAATGGCAACAAAAAAACCCCAGTGGTCGCCCCCTCCTCAAGGAAGACACCAACGGTGGCTGCCTCCCAAAGGCAGTGGTGGATGAAAATTTTGAAGTTAGCTCTAAACATATTAACTCTAAACATATTGGAGGCTATATTCAGTTCATGAAAGATCACACCCTCATTAGTAGGCTTTTAGGCATCTCACTGACTAAAAAAACTCTAACCGAATGGATACGACTCAAATGGAAGCCGCAGGGGAAAACCAAGCTTGATTTAGGTGTAGAAGGCTTCTTTACAATCATTTTTGCAGATCTAATAGACATAAATTGGGTACTAAAAATGGCCCCTACTTTTATAATTTTGTCAGACTCTACCTCTGTTTATGGACAAAGAGGTTTGTACTAGATCGGGAAGATTTCATAGTTGCTCCGCTATGGATACACATGTATTATTTGCCATGAGAGTTTTGGGATGATAAAACTTTGGCTAGCATCAGGAATACCCTTGGGAACTATGTCAAATCCTTTGAGGCAACCAAACAAGGAAGATACATCTCCTATGTCAAAATCTATGTGTGCATGAACATTTTTGAGCCATTGCTAGATTCCATCGAGCTATATTACCAAGATGAACTCTCGATGGACTTTGGCAGCAAAATCTTGACTATGAGCACATTCCTTTATGGTGTCGACATTGCCATGAGTATGACCATTTGTACTAAAATTTCCCCTTACTACCCTCCAATACAAATGTGACAACTTCTAAGGCCTAAGATGAAAATGGATTCACTAGAGTTGGAGGAAAATGCTCCAACCCTAAGCAGAACCCTAAAAAAAAAACCTCAACTTCATATGAAAAAGCATGCCCTTCCTCCCAAAACCCTTTCACACCCCTTTCCTTCCCGACTTCCATCAACCTCCCAATTGTCGTCCTGTCGCCTGAAGTGGATATGCAAGAATCCAACCAATTGCCTAACACCTCTGCGACCTAGACCCCACTAGAAGTTGATTCGTTGATTTCACAACCCCTTAACTCTAATCTCCCCCCCCCCCCCCCAGATATCCTCAAAATGACCCTTGAATAAGTAGATGAGATGGAGCTTAATGCCTTCGACCTTCCGAATTTGGTGAAGGTGTAGAAGGGGAAAGAACCATTTACCCTTCGTGATCATCAGGTAAAGCATTAGGTCGAGACTACTTCATGCTTTGCCAGGAAGGGGTTAAAACCTCAACAAGTTCCTCTAACTTGAGCTTACTCAGGTTTCAAGCCAAGTACATGAAAGAATCCTCAAAGTTACATTGGGAAGAAAAGAAAAGGAGGTGTAAAACAAATGAGCAACATTTGAGGGAAATATTGGGTATGTTAGTAAATTCATGGCATATCAGAACGATCTCAGATGTGTTTCCCACAACCAACATACCCTTGAAATCAAGATCATCTCTGGGAATATACAAGGCCTCAATTGCAAAGGGAAGAAGAGGCTCCTTAAAGACAAATGGTACTTAGAACAACCAAATACTCTGATGATACATGAAACCAAATCAACCGGTGAATCTCTTTGTAAAATGGATAACAAATGGGCACAAGATTGTTGCATGACAACAATAGATGATTAGGGACATTCTAGTAGTTTAACCATCATATGGAAAAACCAAGAGGTTTAAATCATAAACATGTTTGCTGCTAATTGTATTATTTCAATTTAGTTCCAGTTGATAGGAGTTAGGGAAGCATACTTTTACTCAAATGTTTATGGGCCTGCTCATGTGCAGAACATGGTGAGATTCCTTCAATCAATTTATCGCATGCATCAAATCCTAACTCCCCTGCCCTGGATTTCAAGCTGAGATTTTAATCACATTAAGTCATTGTCGAAAAAAATAAGCAGATTTTGGCAACTTGATGTCGAATCTTTCCAATTCTATAAGCTTCTAACCACATTGTCTCTATTAGACTTAGATTCTATCAATGACACGTTCACTTGGAACAATAGCAGGGGAGGAGAGAAATAAGTTGCCTCCAAGCTTTATTGCTTCATCGTCTCAGAATCCATTCTGAATTGGGATATTTTTATGGAGGCATCCATTCTCGTAAGTCATGGATCAGACCATTGGGCAATCTATCTCAACATAGATATACAATTAAGACCTTACAACTTGTCATTCCACTTTGAAAAAAATTGGCTTCAACATGCTCACTTTCAAGAAAACATAAAAAATGGTGGGAGGAGAAGCAAGACTTGGAAGACTCCTACATGTTCAGGATGTAATAGAAATTATCAAATGGCAATTGAAAGGTCGGAATAAGTCTAAATTCAACAACATCCTAGAAGAGAAATCCAAGCTCGAGCAAAAAATGGCACCCATTCAACGTGAAGCTATCTCAAACGACATATCTGATGCCCTCATTGCAGAAGAGGATATTACCCTCACTTAGCTTGAAGAGTGTCGGAATCAGGAGGAACTCTTATGGTAAGAGAAGTCTAGAGTTCACTGGCTAAAGGAGGGAAAAAGAAATACCACTTTCTCTCACAAATCGATGCTGTAACATCATCACTGTAATAAAATTGCCTCCATCAAAGACCTTGCTAGTGAAAAGGTACATAGTTTTCTGGACATCATTGAGGAACGCACCCAAGACTTCCAGAATGTTCTAATGAAACCTGATATTCACAGGATAAAATTAATACATAACATCACAACTCATATAACAAGCTTAGTTATTGCTGAACGAAATGTTGCCCAACTTTGAGAAATAAAATTGGAGGAGGTTAATGGTCTCATCAAAGGTATGCCACGTAATAAATCCTTTTGGCATGATGGATTCACCATTGAATTATTCCAAGCCTGTTGGCCAATAGTAGGTGAAGAGGTATGGCCTAGTGTGGAAGAATCTCAAAAATCCTGATCCATATTAAAACCCCTCAATGCCACATTCCTCACCTTGGTTCTAAAACAGGGCAATGCAGAGGAACCAAGTGGCTTCAGACCTATCACTCTTTGCAATGTTATTTGTAAGAGTATTGCAAAAATTATTGCTAATAGGTTGAAGCCTCTCCTCCCCAATCTTATATCTCTTGAACAAAGAGGGTTTTTGGAGGGGTGAAAAATCCTTGACAAGGTCATGGTAGCTCACAAAGTCATCCATTCATTAAAGATGTAGTGGAAACCAGGGGTGCTCCTAAATCTTGATCTCTTGAAGGCTTTCGATAAACTTAGTTGGAGTTATTTGCTCCAAATTCCTGGGCCTTTGGCATCTCCCTTAAATGGATTATGTGGATCCAAAATCTCCTTTCATATTTCTCTTTTCGATCCTTGTAAATGACTCCCCTTTAGAGAAATTCAGACCTACTCGACGAATTAGACAGGGTGTGCCATTATCACCATTCTTGTTCATTTTGGCAATGAAAGCTCTATTGAGATTCCTCAAAGCAGCAATATGCAAGAACCAACTCAAATGTCTCCTTCCATTTGGTGATGACCTACCACTCACCCATCAACAATTCGTAGACTACAGAATGGGCATGGGAACACCCATTGTTTCAGAATCTCTTGCTTTTCTTCATGTGGTGGAGACTTTCTATCTTGCATCAAGTATGGAAGTCAATAATTCTAAATCCTTAATTTTTTTCCTTAACATTCTTTTGCATGTTTAGCGACATATTACCAATCCTATGGACTTCCAACGCAAAAATCTCCCATCAAAATATCTCAACGCTCCACTGGTCGACAACTCCTTGAGATGACGGGTATGGGAAGATGTTATATTAAAGATTCACAATAAGCTAGCAAGACGAGCTTTCAAATTTATGAGCATTGCATCAGAGCAATTCTACTAAAAGCGGTCCTTTAAGCCCTACCCATATACATGTGCTTCGTGCTCATGGAACCTTCCTTGATCTTCTAGGAACTCAAGGGAATCCAACACAAATATCTTTGTGGAGGCCCTAATCTAGAGCACAAATGGACTCTTGTTACTTCGAATAAATTTTTCAAATCAACAGTGCAAGGAGGTCTTGGACTCTAAGACCCCAAAATCATGGTTGTAATCCTTGGAGCAAAAATCTGGTGGAAATGGATTTAGGAGGATCAAACCTTTGAAAACAAATATGGAACATAAAATATGCCCCCCAAACTCCAATTCAAGATCTAATAAGGCTAAATCCCTCAATAACCAGGTCATCTATTTGGACTTTGGCTAAAAAGATGTATCCTTAATCCAACAACATTGCTTTTCAGAAATAAAGGACGAGAATTCCACGTTGTTTTGGGGTGATTCTTAGCAATAACTCCCTAAACTATGTGACAATCCACAAATTAAAGATGTGTTGGACAACTTGAAAGCTTAAGGATATAATAAGGTTGTACATTACTAGTCCAACGATGCTACATCTTCCCAATGGGGACAATCACAACCCCCATATTTCTGGCATCCTCAACCAAAGGAAAATCAATGGTAGTAGTTTTGGAATTCTCTCCAACACAAAAACAAATCTCCATTTCCCTTAAATCAGACAAGCTCAGATGGGGTTACCCTTCAAAAGGCTCATTCTCTATCCACAAATCTTATCATTTAGTAGTAGGGTATCATTCATTAGCAATGGAAGAAGTATGGATAAAGACCTAAAAGCAACACTCATGGCCAAAATTAGCCTTTTTCCTCTATATGCTCTTCCAAAATAAATCAATGACATGGGATAATCATGTCAAACAGAACCATGAAGATTCATCTCATTGCCCTTTATGTCTTCATTGCTATGAGGACATGGAGCACTTGTTCAACAATTTCCCTTATGCTCTTGGGCTCTTAGGCTACCTCAACCAAATTTTCTCATGCTTTGACAAAGAACTACTTAGTATCCTAAATACTATTGCTAATTGGCATGGATGAGTCTTTTCCAATTTCATCCTAAATCAAAGAAAGGAATCACAAAGAAAGGAATCACAAAATCTTTAAAAATTCCTTTATGCGTGAAACTTTTCTTTGGAATATCATCCATACTCATTAGGAGAATTTTGAGGCCTAAAATGAGCCTCCTCATGAAAATAATAAAATAATAAGAAAAATGATAAGGTTATGAGTTTTTAAAAGAAAAGAAATAAAACTTCATTTTTAATTTTATTTATATATTACCTCCTTGTAGGTTTACTCAAATTTCAAATGTGTACATTTGTTGGATGCGGAATTAAATTCTACATCTAATGCATACTTTTGAGTAGATACACACTGAGAAAAAATCAAAATACATGAAAAAATGTGCTTCAAACACATTTTTTCATGTATTTTGAATTTTTATCGACATGAATATACTCAAAAGTATGTATATTGGGTACTCAATAAACGCGAAATCAAATTTTGCATCCAATGATTGTACATGCTTGAAATTTGAGTAAACCTACAAGGAGATAAGTCATAAATATGACTAAAAAAATTAGTTTTCTTCTTTTCCCTTCAAAAATATTCTCCCTTGGGGATGACATCATCATCTTGAATCCTATTGGTTCTCTTGAAATTGATTTGTTAGTACATTTTTCATTTTGAGGCCCATTTTTGACCTCAAATTCCCCTAATGAACATTAAGGAATCTTTAATCTTGAATTGAGCCTTCTTCTTGGCTGCCACGAAATGTAGATCATCCATATGAATCATCTGCCGAATGTACTCTAATGAGAAAAGTATCATAGGCACAAATTTGGGCAGTTTGTAGGGTGGCAACTCACACCCATATCTGCAAATTTCTGTGTAGGTATGGTAAAGATACCAGTCCCCTACCTTTACTTGATCACTGAGATGTAGAATCTTTTGAATGTATTCACTTATCTTGGGCTCTACATCACTATGTTAGGGACATACCATTGTGTATAAAAATAGGTCGACAAAATTTGTGAAAGAGAATTTTTTGGAATTCCTTCTCACCAAGGATGTCCATTGTATGGCTGACTAAGCATTACCTTGCTCATACATCTTCTACAAGGTGAAAGGGAACATGTCTACTTGTTGATAAATAAACATGTACACTAAAACAAAGAAGTACTTGAAAGCTCCCTCTATAGAAAATTTGACAAACTGATCATGCATAGCCTCTACAATAAAATGACCGTAATTAAAGATGACTAGTTGCTCACTAGTGGTGAAAATTGACAAGAAACCAACAATGGCCTCATCAACCCACTGGTCAGAATGATAATTAAGAATGTAAGAGATAATGGAATAATTTTCTTGGTTCCCTCAGGGAACACGGAAGATGAATAGGGAGGATTGGTTTTTGGTAATTGAGCATCTTCAAGTAGAAAAACTTCAAAGATCTTGGCTCTCTGGGGAAAAGTTAACTTCTTGTAGAGCTTTGTGAGAAAGTCTATTGACTGTGGCTTAGCTGACTCTGCGATATTTACAAGGAGCATGTGGGCAATGGCTTTAGCTGTGATAGTTATAAAAAATTCACCATTGAGACTTATGACAACTCTCTAAGAAGGGACATAACTCAATTGGCACCAAGAAACTAACTCAGGGAAAAAATGGGTCTGCGGGAACATGAACTGAGGTAGGGTAGACTCCCATAGATTAATTTCATCACTTTGGTCAAATAATTTATGTTTTAATCAATTGTGAAGTTCGAACAAGTCAAATTCACAGTTGGTTTCAACAATTTTATAATGCAAGTCTAATAAGGGAACATGATCTAAGTCTACAGGTCGGGGCAACATGGAGTTCTCTTATGGCTTCTTTCCCTTTTATTTGGGGAGTTTCATTTTAGGTGACATGATGAATTTGCAGAGATGAGGAAAGGTGACTGATTACCTGGAGTCAGAAAACGACAAAAGAAGGTCGAACTGGGTTCCTGACGACAGTTTGAAACAGTAATGGCTGGGAGTGGGGTCTGCAAGGGTGAGGTGGTAGAAAGAGCATGGCAGGAAAAGGTGGGTTGAGGTGGTAATTATGGTGGGGTCGGGGATATGATGTAGTATTTAGGGCTGAAGGAAGGTGGGGATAGGAGGTCGACGTGGCAGGCGGTGAGTGGAAGTGGAAGTGGTGGAAAGTCAACAATGGGAGACTTTTCTGAGGGTGGGGGCCAGTGGGGGGGGGGGGGGGGTGCGCATGAGGGGAAAGTGATGAGGGGTGCAAAATGCCGAAAGGGCACCACATAGTAGGAGGTTCGGATCCCCCCTTGGAAAAAGCAGAGTTGAGTTCGGGGGCGGGTGGCGCTATGAGGGGAAAGTGATGAGGGGTGCGAAATGCCGAAAGGGCATGACATAGTAGGAGCTTTGGATCCTCCCCTAGAAAAAGCAGAGTTGAGTTCGGGGGGGGACTCGAAAACATTCCCCCGCCGTTGATCTAGGTAGGGGCATTCTCAGCCGTCCATTTTATCCGAAAGTGAAAACTTAGGCCAAATGCATATTCAAAACATTATTACAAGCGCATTAAAGCGCTATTAACCCTTACTTAAGGTAAGGTTAATCAAAAACTAAATTTTCCCTAAAAATTGTTTAGAAACAAATCCATGCTACATTTGAACTAGCAAAGCACATTTTTACTGATTTTTCCTATCGATTAATCACGATCAAAATAAGTGATTAATTTATTCACTAACCTATCCTATTGTATTCCTAGTATAATCATGATTAAAAGTGTGATTAGCCCAAATTATTTCTAATTTTCCTATTTACCATGTGACATTTAAACAAGCTGCACACTTTATTCAAAATTTCTAAATGTAAACTAATGTAATATTGATTTTTCTTAGTGGAATTTCGATTGGCTCACCAATGGGCACATTTTCACACATATTTTTTTGTTTGCCTAAATTTCTTTTCTTTTCTTTTCTTTCTTCTATTTTTTCTGTTCCCTACAATTTATTTTCTGCTCTCTCTCTCTCTCTCTCTATATATATATATAATAATATATATAGATCTTATTCTTTTGGAAATAAATTTCAAACATGAAACATTATTTACATTTTTCAAATATAAAATCATTAGGTAAAAAAAAACTCTTCCTATGAAATATAGCACCCTAACAAGGGAGATCCCCTTGGTTGACATATTTCCGACACCGTAAACAAGTTCACAACTAGATTGATCTCAACTGGAAGCTTCTCGTCACTGGGGCGGTAGTATCCTCCTTTAGTGGGAAATGGTTCTACACATTATTCTTCGAAAATAAGTCGGACAAAGAACTTATCTTAAGAAGACGTTCATATTTCATGGGATAGAAGGGTTTCTACCTCGATTGTTGGGGCCCTAACTTAAATCTAGATTGTGATGTTCCCACCTATGTTCCTGTTTGGGTCAAGCTTCCATTCCTCTGGTAATTCCCTCGGAAAATACATTGATTGTGCCAAAGCCTGGCACAATATATTCTCCCACACCTCGTATCTATGTCAAAGTAGATCTTGATAAAGGCCTCCCAACTACAATCAACTTATGCATGAACAACTAGTATCACATTCAAGAAGTTGATTATGATTAGCTCCCCTTCATATGCAAAGTCTGCCTTGAGTATGGGCACTGTGCCTGAAGCTTCCCCAAAAGACAAGAGGATCTGGATAAGAAATGGGAATCAATTGAGCAATGGAAGCAAGCCATGAAGAAATGAGGTGCACCCACTCAGCAAACCCCGCCCCCCCCCCCCCCAAGTCTTAACAAACGAAATAAGGCAAAAAAAAGAGGATATACCACCCCAAAGAAGATCACCAAAGAGAATGGCGAAGGGGCAAGAAGATCAAGAAACCCAAAAAATAATGCCAACATATACAAAACACTAGTTGCAATCTTGGAAGAAGGTAAAATCCCATAAGGCCCCCATGATCAAACAAGGAAATCTGAGCAACCCCTCCTCTTATGGAGCTAGAAGGTGACCCTGTAAATGAGCAAAAAAACCAATGCAGAGCTAGACAATAACTCAAAAGATCACTCAAAATAAGAAGACGCTTTCCTTTCCCTAAGAGAAGTAACAACGACCTATGCTTTCGCTAGCTCAACGAATGAAAAAATAGAAGAAGAGAAATCCAAGGAAACCAAACACATCTCACACAGATCAGGACATCAAACCTTATATAAAAATCAGAAAAATAGATTCAGAAGCTTGGTCATCAACATACCATCCCTCATCATCTGGAAGAACATGGCAGCAAAGGAGGCAAGAAAGGAGTGGGAGTGACCTCTTCCAAAATAGCATCTCAATCTAAAAATAAATGATGATCATTATCTACCGTAATTGCATATGTTTCGACTTGGGAAAAAGAATAATTGAAGCAAAGTATCTAATTAGAAAATAAAAATTTGTAGTGGTCCTTCTCTAGAAGACAAAGATAGAAGCAAGCGAGCTTCTTTCAAGACATGCCAAAATCTGGAAAAACAATGCCATTTCCTCTGTTAGTTCCAGAGGAGCCTTAGGAGGATTATGTACAATATGGTATCCTAGCCAGCTCTAACTCCTCAACTCTTATAAGATAATGCACTAGCTTGTATCCTCCTTCCAGATCCTAGCAACCAATAAGGTATGTGCTATTATTAATGTTTACATGCAAGTTTGATTTAGAGAAAAAAAGAGTGTTGGAATTCACACATGAGCCTTAAAGACTCTGAATATGGCACCACTTGTATCTTTGGTGGAGACTCCAACACCACCCTCAACTTGCTGTAGCGCTACAACCACCCTCCAAAATTTTTCCTTAGCTTGTTTTTGGAGCCTCCCTACCAACTTTTCACAGCACCTTGTCTTGCTTCATCAAGTACATAAGCTTCAATGTTTTTCTTGCACAAAGGCTGCCTAAGTGTTTTCCTTGCACAAAGGCAGCCTGTCGATCACAGCTTGATGCATTCCCCTCATAGGCTATTGATCTAGACTTGGTCTAGCTACAGGTTGAGCAGCTCCCCCAAGAAATTGTGTATTTTTTAAGGGCAACCAGCCTTCCCTCCAGGAATTGCGCAATCCTGTCTCACAGCCTGCCAGGCCCCAGAGTTGCGCAATTTTGCCAGTCAACACTCACAGTGAAAATTGTGCAATTTTCCCCAGTAAGGCTGCTCAGCCCATAATTTGAGCAAATATGGGCGGCAGTCAGCTGCTTAGCCAAGAAATTACACAAATCTCCTGGGGAGTCAACCCATCTCCCAGCCAGAAACGTGCATTTCCTTCAAGCAATTGAGCAGCTTCATGCATGAGTAGTTGTGTTGACCAGCTCCACCCGGGACCAAGGAAACTTAACTTGCATGCATGGCTTGATTTTTCTCTGAATAACAAAAGGTAACATGCAAAAGGCATCCCATGATCCAGGGAGCTATTTTGGAGGTTACATGCAAAGTTATTTTAGAAACTTTCCTCCAAGTGTCGTGTTTTCCTAGATTTGTGGCATGCGCGTCATGATCTCAAAACTTATTTATTCGACACATCAGAGCTCATTTTTTCACATCAATCTTGGAGCTATGACATCCCACAACAAATCTAGGACTCTTCGACACATCCAGCTCAACTATTCACGGATAAGTGGCCTCAACTTGTCTTTTTCAGCATTCCTGTCGCTTTTTGTATATTCTCTTGTGTGAGTGTTGTTTTCTTGATTTCTTTGAACGCTTACTGTCGTTTACATGTATACTAGCTTGTCCTAGCACTATTTCAATTTTCATTGCTATCTTACTGTTGTTGCATGCATGAAATTGTTTTGCACAAACATTTGCTGATTCAGCGACTCACTTCACCCACATGCATGCCGATCTGTTTATTGAATCTTTCATTCATGTTTGCATGCACTATCAATCACTTCTGCTTTCACTTAGTGTTTCCATGCATTCACTATCTTATTTTCTTCCAGTTTCTCATCGATGAGTCGGGCCAACCTTGGCCCAAACTTTGCCTTCACTGAGATAGCATTGCACAATTTGGGAAAGGAAGGCTCTGTCTTCCTCTCTAGAAATGTGCATTTCTACCCAGCACCGTCGTCCAGGATTGTTTTGCACATTTCTGAGGGACAGTGACTACTGGCCCAGAAAATTGTGCAATGCAATCCCTGAGCCTACATTCACTCCCAGCTGGAATTGCGCATTGTGAAATCCTAGTAGCCAGTAGCCAATCTTGCCTCCCAACAACCTAGACTGCCTTTTGCATAGTTCTGGCAGCTAGTCACCCAACCCCCTAGAAGAAATTGCGCAATCTTTCTTATTCGTTCCCCAGGTATGTGTTGCGTCATTCCCCGAATTTTCTTTGGTTTTCGCTAACAGATTTCTTGCCATGCATGTTTATTGTCTCTAGATATTTTAGTTATTCATCTGCCTTTTAGCAGTAGAGGATTGATGGCTTCAAAGAGAGTGAGATCACAGGACACTGACGGAAATGCAGCCGGAGCACTAGTTGAGGGAGTGTCCTCTAGTCTACCGATCTATGAAGATACAAAGTTGTTTCTAGGCAAGGACATCAAATTGAAGTGGAAAGAGGTCAATGAAGCATTTGTAGGAACTTTTGAGGAAGACCTCGAAGACCGTCAGGTGTACATGAACATTCACATGTCTAGATTGCACCAAATTGCATGCAAATACCCCACGTTCCCATGTGCAGACATGATACATTATATCATCTCTCACACTGATCCTAAGACAATGACCTTGAGCAGTGTGAGTGGGACGAAGCTTGCAATTTTCTAGGACAAGTGAGGAAAAGATGCTGTGTCGTTTCCTCCTCCTGATGACAGAGTACACACCAGGTAGGACCAGTAAAGGACCTCTTTCTAAGATATGTTCCAGTGAGTATTTTGTTTTCAAGAATGCTCCACATTAATAGTCTTGTGCACAGGGGGGCTTTCAATTTCCAAAGGAACTTCCATCAACTTTTCATGTTTTCTGGTTTTGAATCAGCTACAATGATGTCATAGCCCTGTTTAGAGGAGTATTGGCCCTTTTTTGAGTGCCCCCAAATAAGTTCATCATCTTCATTATTTAGTTTGACATGAGATTCTGTAAGGGCTTGAAGGAAATTTTGCCATGTCTTGTCCTATTCAATGGGTATGTTCGAGTTCTCCCCAGAGTGCCAAGCTTGAGAAAGAAAAGTAGAGTTTTGTTGGTCGTCAAGTTGTTCAATATATATGATGCCTCTGTTATTTAAAAAATTGATTAGCTCAGGTGGGAGTTGATATGAGTTCCCACTTTCGGTCTAGGGATCTATCCCTATATGAACTGAAGCTCCATTTCCTATTTTCCATATGAGTCCATCCTTTATAATGAGCATAGTATTTAGGATGGCCCTCCATATGACAAAGATGCCTTTCCTGCTCTAGCAGGGTCGTCTTATCCAATCCATGATAGATATGGGCAAAATGTATTTATGGGTAATCACCTACTGCCAGAGGCTTTTGTGCTTTAGTAACAGTCACCCTTATTTTGCTGCCAACACTTGTGCAAAGGTAGGGAGCTGCTTTAGTCCCCATCCTCCCCATTTTTTGCGAGTGGCGAATTTGTTCCACTTAACCCAGGCAAAGGGATTCCCCTCCTTTCTTCCCTTCCAAAGGAACTGACTGCAATCTTGTTGTATTCTATGTATAATCCCCCTTGGGATCCAAGCCAAGGACATCCAAAAGATTGGAGTGGCTTCCAATACTGATTTGATAAGAATCAATCTTCTTGCCCTTGATAGAAACCGGTGACACCATATATTGATTATTTTTTCCACCTTGGTGATAAACCAATTCCAATCTGCTATTTTGTATCCATCAGGCTTGAGTCTAAAGCCTAGATACTTCAATCCATCCTTTAAATCATTAGCTTGAAGGGGAAATTTTTGAAGTGAGAGCTGTATTTCCTGCTGGGTGCATTCCAAGAATGAGATGGTAGACTTTCCCCTATTGATTTCCATCCCAGTGGCACTGCTGAAAAGATTTAGAACCTCATTCATGGTTATGGTATCTTGAACACCACCACTTAGGAAAATGAGAATGTCATCCACAAAGAGGAGATGAGTCAAATTGAAATGATCAATGATCTTTAATCCCCTGAGCCTCCCCAGTCTCTTTTCAGAATCAATCAATCTACTCAGTCCTTCCATGACCAGAAGAAAGAGTAGAGGGGATAGAGGGAATCCTTGTCTTATGCCCCTATCAGCTTGAAAGAAGGGGGTGTCGGACCCATTGATGAAAATTTCAAAAGATACTGAAGAGATGCATCCCATGATCCATTTTGTGAAAGCCAGGAGAAAGCCTAAATGTGTGAGGATCATTCTGAGGTATAACCTGCTAACTTTGTCGAAATCTTTTGATAAATCTATTTTAAGAGTCAGTCCTTTGAGCTTTTTTGAGTTTAATTGAATGAAGGGCTTCCTGAGCTGAGCCAATAACTTCCTGGATATGTCTATGATGAAGAAATGTAAATTGTTCTTGGGATATGTGATCAGATAAGATGGGATTTATGCGATTGGCGATGATTTTGGCTATGATTTTATATAGACAATTGCAAAGAGAAATAGGCCAGAAGTCATTGGAAGAAGCGGGGGAGTTAGATTTAGGGATTAGAGCTAAATAGGTGCAGTTTAGAGGGGCATATATACAGCCCAAGATCCTACTTTCTTCAATGACCGCAAGTAGATCCTACCCCAAAATATTTAGAAATGAGGTGTAAAATTCAACAGGCCATCCATCCACACCTGGGATTTTGTCTCTCTTAAACCATTTAAGGGTGCCCTCTAGCTCCCCCATAGAGATAGGTTTTAAAATATCTTTTGTGCCATTTGGATCCACAAATCTAGGGAAATGGCCTGCCATATTAATGATATCAGGGAGAGTGGTAGTAGAGGGGGCTTTGAATACATTTTTGAAGTGTGTTATACCCAACCTTGATAATTGGGGGTGGGTGGAAGCCCAACCTTCCTGTTCCATGGGCAACTACCAGATGGTGTAAGTTGCTTTCCTACCATTGGCAAAGTTATGAAAAAATTTTGTGTTTCCATCACCAACTTGAAGCCAAATAGCTCTGCTTCTAAGCCTCCATAGTTCTTCTTTTTCCAATAAGATCTTTGCTTTCTGAGTTTCGAGATTAACAAGATGAAGTTTTGTATCACTTGAGAGGAATCCATGCCCCTTTTGATCAGTTAGAGAGGCAATCTATTCTTCTAAATCCTTCAGGGTCTGTTCATCCCTCTCTTTTTTCCTTTTGACCAGTCCATTGTAAGTTTTTTGAGCTTCTTTAGGTGCCCACAGAAATCAACAAGCTTTCTCTGCTCCCTGAGAGGGGGTTGAGCATGCCAAAAATCTGAGACTAGTTTGATATAGTCCATGTCTTTTAAGAAACCAGAGTTGAATTTGAAAGGGGCTTGAGGCTTCTTGGAAGGGCCTGAGACTTGAAGAAATATGGGTGAATGGTCTGACAATCCTCCTGAGCCTACCCATTGCCTGTATAGGGTGAGGGTTCAGAGGAGCTCTTCATGAATGCAAAATCTATCCAGTCTCCTTCCCAACGCTGCATCATCGATTCTCCTATTGTGCCACATAGGCAATTTCTTGTTCATGGGCACATCAATGAGTCCATGGTTCTCCAAGAGAAAGCCCATCTGATCTGCTATAGGGTCAATCTGAGAGTGATGACCACAGGATTCCTCTTTCCCAAGAGAAAATTTTAAATCACCTCCTATGATGGTGGAGCTCGTAATAAGAGGATTGTCCAGGAAGGAGTGCTAGAAATCGAGTATGTTCTGATTGGGAGCATAAATGTTTATGACTCGAATATGAATCCCTAGGTCTCTCGCAAAAACATCCATGCCTAAGAAACCCTTCCCACCCCAGGAGGAAATAAATTTAATCGATTTGGGGTTGATACCCATGGCAAGACCCCCTGATTTGCCCACAACATCCAAACCTTGGAAATACCAACCCAGGAGGAGGGAGAGAAGGGTTCAGGTTATTAATTCTGTAGACCCAAGGGTTTCTTGGAGGAGGAGAATGTCACAGTTGGAGTTGTTCAGGAGACGCTTGAGAGCCAATTTTTTTTGGGGTTGGTTAGTCCCCTATAGTTGAAGGAAAGCCAGATCATGGGGGAATAGATACAGAGAGCTCAGATGCTCTAAGTGCCCTTTTAATAGTGGATTAGTGACCCTAAGCTACATCAGCGACCGCAGACCTGATGGATTTTGCAATCTTAGATGATCGCCCTCTGGAGGGTTTGGATTCAGTGGATAAGGGAGGTATACCCAAACCAAGAAGGGGTGTATTGTGCTGAGATTTGGAACGGAGGTTGTAGGTATGGGACCCTGAAGCAAAGGGAGGAGAAGAAGGGAGGGCAGGGGGAGTAGTCCCCCGGAAAGATGGAGGCGTTGTGGAGAAAGTGGGGGGGAGATTGATGATGTCACAGTTTATGGTGGGGAGAGAGCGTGGAGAAGAGGCAGGGGGAGGTGAAGGTATATGCAGAGATGTAGGAAAGTTATTTGAAAGAAAAGCAGAGGATATAGGAACAGAGTCATTACCCGGAGAAGGAGTTGTTCCCACGGCAGACTTAGAGCATGTCCGAGATGGAGATGGAGGAGATTTACTTGGAAATTTGGTCTGCTGAGTCATCACACCTTCAGCATCCTTTGGAGGGGCTTGTCTAGGTAGCTGTTCATTCATGTTCCGCTCTTTCGACAGGCGATGTTTGACCCCTTGAGCAATCTCTGAAGTTGGTGATGAGAGTAGCAGACAATCCTTGTACAGATGCCCCACTTTGTGGCATCTTCAGCAACAGAAAGGCACTCCTTCGTAGTCCAGGATCTGTCTGCGAGAGAAATGCCTCCAGTGGAGGGTAATTTTCTCCTCCAGACCCTCTCTTGTATCAAGGTGAACTAGAATCTTGACCATGGTCATGATTCCAGTTTTTTCGTAGGACTGATCATGTTCAAGGTATGTCCCCAGTGCATCACCAATGCACTTGAAAACCTAAGGGATCCAAAATTGCATGGGTAACCCTGGCAATTGAACCAAGATTGGTCCTGCTCCCAACTGTTCACGTTCCGGATCAAACAATGGATCCCATCGCTTGAGCAGCATTGAAGCCATCTCAATGTGTTAGTAGCGGGAAAGGATCCAATTCGTATACTCTTCCCTGTGAAAATGGAGGGCAAACCAGCCACAAGCTAAAACCCTGATGATGGGGAGTTCTTTAATAGTGAACCCCAAATTTCCATAGTCCAATGGCATAGGTGCTCAACCGAATAGTTTCTTCCACGCACACACCCAACTAAAACCTTCCTTGCCGTATCAGATACATCTCCCATTGGAACGTCCTCACCGAAGGTCAAGTTGATGTTTGTATCCACAACCTTGAGGCACCTTCCCTTTTTCGGCTTATCCATGCGATGGCCCGTGGGGTGCTCTCTCAATAAGCTTATGCACACCTGAGAGGAACTGTGGGGAGTTGACTGGGTGGATTTAGGGTTAGGGATGGGAGAGCTGGAGCACCCAGAGTGAATCAGTGAGTTAGGGTTTAAACTGCAAGACCCAGGATGAGCAAAGGAGTGTGCAGGATTTGGGGGGTTTGAAAGTCCATTCGGGGTATAGGAGGATGAGGGTGCATTCAAGGGCATGGAAAGAGGCGAAAGCAGATCAAAGGGTGAGTTAAAAGTGGGGGAGGATTGAAGGCTGGTGCCAAGCAAGTTGAGGGTAACCAGAGAAAGTGGTGGGCAGTCCAGCTTGGGGAGGTCCTCAATATGGACAGCAGGCAGAGGCGGTTTGCCAGTGGAACGTGAGTCGAAAGGCTCCAACCGTGCATCTGTTAGATGTTGAATAATGGTAGACCTAGGATTAGTGTCAGGGCCAAGTTGATATATCCATATGACTTGGTCGGGATTTGGGTCCTCCTCGTAGTCCACGAGGTCCTCCACATCCATCGGGAAATGGCGGAAACTGTCGGTCGAGTAACAGGGGAGAGTAATCCAAAAATAAAACGGGGTTCCCACAACGGAGTAGTGAGTTAGGCCCAACCACCAGTAAACAGACCTGGAGAGTAAGTGCCTTGAGGGTAAGCGGGTGAAGGTAGTATGGTAGTGGCCAGACTCGCGAGATTAAACCCCCGGAACCGCCATGAATCCTCCCGCGGGTGAGCTGAACTAGGTCTTCCTTCCTAGGGTTTCCAGGAAGCTCGTTCATTCAATCGTTCTCTTCCTCCCTTAGCATAATAGTTGTACAACACATTCTTCCATAATTCATCAAAAATGTCACCATTTATGGAACTTTAGGGATATCATGTTCCATCCATCACATCACCGTTCGGATATTGAAATATTTTATTTATGATCTATGTTAAAATATTTTTCATTTATTTTTTCTATAAATATTTAAAAGTTGATATTGAAATATATTAAATAATATGGTTATTCAAAAGAGATATTGAGATATTTTTAAATAATATAGAAGTTATACATCTTCATTATAATAATAATTATTATTATTCAATTTTAAAGTTACATCTAAGCGAGACACTAAATTGGTGTATGAGACCCCCTTGTCTGTGGGACAAGGGACCCACCTCCACGCAACTAATAAATACTCTACCCCCTCTAGTTTTGAATCTGTGACCTCTTAGGAGGAAACACACTCTTAACCATTAGGCACACTCAAGATTAAAGATATATAAATATGATATAAAAATAATATGGACGTTAAAGTATTTTATTTATCACCTAAATCCATTTTCTTTTAGTTATTAATATTTTTCAATACATTAATATAAGTACTATTTTATTATTTTTAAATGTAATTTGATTGGACAAATCTCTCACATAATAGGTTGTGAAGCACCTCAAGGCATAATAAGAATTTTTTACATGTGTTACTCAATATGTAGATCTTAATATGTTATTTATATTTGAGCCTGAAATATTTTTAAAAATAATACATGCTTACTGTTTTAACCATGGAATAAATTATATATCTCCTTCATATTGGATTGACATGAAATATAGATTATTGATGCTTTAAATACTTTTTGGTTTTGATATTTTATAATATTTAGCCCATATTTTTTATTTAGTGAATACACTAGGATATATAACAAGAATTAGTTATAAGTTAAAGATGTATACATTTTAAAAATTGCAACAAAGTTATTAATCATAGAAATTCTAAATTTATAAATATGTATTTTTACAATCTGATAACTTAATACCATCACTTATCAATACCACATTGTCCCAACAATGCATTATCAATATCACATATCACATATCCCAACAATACAAACAAAAATATTCTCATATTCTATAATTGAGAGTAAAAATTTTCAAAAAAGACTAAAAAAAAAAATTAGATACTGATCGTATGTAGGTTATGGCGGAGCGTTTGAATTTCTCGCTATTGACAAACTCTTTTCCCAACAATCCCTTATTTCCTTTATTCCCAAAACTTCAAAATTTTAGGTGTCCTAGAGGTTTTTGATGGTGCTGATTCATGAATCCATTTCCACCATCAAAAACATGATTAAAACACTGCCTCTACAAGATTTTTTGAAATTTTTTTACCTGGATTCTGACCACTTTTGACCGTCCGATCAAGTCCTCCGCTCGGTAGACGACTCCTAATCAAAATACAGTGTTGCGGGGATCCCAGTTAAGTCAATTCAGGGCTTTTCTTTTTTTTCAATCAATCTGTCAACTAATTCCAAGACCGAATAACTGTATTGTGATCATACCCAAGTTGGCCATATTTTCATTGGTGGGACTCGCCCCAAGTCAGGGTTGGGACTATGGTGAGGTTGGGGCTACATCGAGGTCGAGACTCATTCAGGGGATACACCCTTCTTAATAAGTACAATTTAGACACTGTGAATTAACTGAACATGAGGCACTCACCCATCTTGCACAAGCATACATACATCCTCACAAAATACCATTTAGAAAAATAAACCATGTTTTTAATTAAGGGGATACACCATTTTTAATAAATACAATTTAGATACTAAGAACACAATGTACTTCACACCAGGACACACATTAATTTGAACTTGTATTTCATTATAGTTATTATACACAGAGAGGGTGATCTCCCTATACAAATATTCAGAGGTGTGGTTTCACACTAGTTTTGAACAATGCCTTATATAAATATCCAAAGGTTTCAAGTTGGTTTTGAACAATGCCTTAGACAACTGGGTCTCTTCCACTAATCTGTTATACACAAAATATCTTATCAAATTAGACCAAATTAGATCCAACTTTCTAGTTTACTTATACATTGCTTTTATAATTTCTTTTAAGTTGGGAAACATTCTAACAAACTAATAGTTATTTGGGCATCTGTCCAAAACTAACTAACATCTCATTTAGACACATGTTACATTTACAAAAGGCCTACTTGGCCACAAGACTAGTTCATCAAAACAACCAACCAACACAACTATTCATTCTTCTATAATTAGGACACATATTTGTATGTTGAAATTCCCTATATCTAGTACACATATTTGTATATTAAAACTCCCTATTTCCACTTTTATACAAATTTATATTTAAAAAAAAAAAACAAAATTCCCTGACCACCCTTGAGTCTAAACTATAAAATTACCTAAAATTGATACTCCTACATCAATAATCTCCTCCATCCATTAATTATTAAATAATTAAATTAAAATTCTTATAACACCATTCAAAAATAAATTATTAAATAATCAAATTAAAATTCCCATAACCATATTCCAAAATAAAAATAAAAACAAAAAATTTTAAAATTATCATGACTCACATAACCACTAACAATAAAATAAGACCACCAAACATAAACATTTACATCAAACTTTGTTTCATTGCATCTTTATACCGTGCAACATATTCAAAAGATTATATAGAGCTCAGGATGGAGACATTGAATAATGTAGTGTGAGTATCTCGGTTTGCATGGTCAATTAAAACCCTATGTACCCTAACTGAGGTTGGAAAACACAGTGGCTACGACCAAAAACACTAACTGAGGTTGGAAAACACAGTGACTGGGACTATAAACCCTAAACGAGGGTTGGAAACACAGCACATTGACGACGATCATAGTTTTTTTTTGGTTTTCATAGGAAATCATACTCGACCTCCGTTGACACCTACAACCTGAGCATTAACCCACTCTCCCTCATCGCTCGCCAGAAACGCAACCAGCGGAGCCACATCCTCCACCCTCCCCAGCCGCTCAAACGGGTTCAATTTGGCACTCGCTTTCACCGACGCCTCGCTTCTCCCCGCAAAGAACATACCGGTGGCAACAGCGCCTGGGGCCACACAATTTACAGTAATCTGAGTGCCCCTCAATTCCTGTGCCAGGATTCTCGTCATAACCTCAATCGCCGCCTTGGTGGCCGAGTAGGCGCCGTACCCTGGTGTGGGCAGCGCCACCACGGAGCTACTTAGCTGGATGATGCGACCGCCGCCCCCACGAACGATCCTGTTGGCGGCTTCTCTGCAACACAGAAAAGCTCCCTTGCAGTTCACTTGGAAAGTCCGGTCCCAGTATTCCTCGGAGGTTTGGGCGATGGTCGGATACCTGGGGTCCGCCACTGCGGCACTGTTTACCATTATGTGGAGCGACCCAAATGTCTGCTCGGCCATGTCGAATAGTTGGGCGACCTGGGAGGCGTCGGAGATGTCGGCCTTGCAGGCAATCGCCGTCACACCATTAACACAAGAAGTGGAGCTGTTATTGATTGTGGAGACCACCTCCTCTGCGGTCTGTTGATTAGAGGAGTAATGGACCACAACTTTGGCTCCCTTCTCCGCTAAATTGAGGGCGATCTCCTTGCCGATGCCACTGGATGCACCCGTTACTATGGCCACTCGCCCTCTCAAAGGAAGGCTCATCGCCTTCTCTTCTTCCTGCGGCTGCTTCTTCTTCTCATCGATAATCCCCATTGCTGGTTGATAGGTGCTTGTTATTTCTTCAGACGTATATGTACAAGTTTTATAGAGGTACGGACATTCAATGCTGGCTCCTTTTTTCGATTATTTATATGTTTCGTGGGTAGTTCAATTCCTGTCGAGAAAGTGACATCATTACTGGCGTCAAAATGACATCACTGCTGGCGTTGAAAGGTGGGGTTGGAATTAACGTGCACACTAAGACTCATTGCTGGCGGGTGTTTTCTTGAACGTGCGATAAAAATCACTCAGAAGGCCTTGTTTTTTTGGGTCAAATTTGGTACCCAATTCAAATTCTATTCAGAGAAAGAAAGTTACACGTTAGGTTAACCTTAGTTTTTTGGTATTTTCTTCTGAGAGAGTATAGTCAGTTGATCATTAATTTGAATAATAAAAAAATAAAAAACAGAAAAATTAGTGAACCATAAATTATATTTAATAGAGTGAACATTAAAATTTAATTTCAATTCATTTAATTTGTTTTATAAATAAAATAAATAACGTGTTTTTAATGATATTCTAGCCAATATTAAATAGAGTGTAACCTATTTCTATCTACGGACTGCTTACAATTCCAATTGCAAATGTTGTTCTAAGTGGTGGATACACATTGTATCTTGGAATCACAGATCGTAGAAGGAAACAATTCACTAAATTCCAGCGGCATGAACATTAACGTATTGGACCATAACGGCATATCATCCAAGCTGTACATAACGTACAACCTATTTTCACAAACGCTCTATAGATATATACATCGTCTTTGAACCCTAAACTTATTACGCTCATAGAAGTATCCAGAAATTGAAACGTGACAATGCAGGCTAAACACAACCGAAGAAATCTTGCAAAGCCTTACGGAGTTGTTTTTTGCGATTTTTTGGAGTTTTTGGTGTTGGAATTCGTGGAAAAAATTGAGGTGAAATTTTGATTTGTGTTATTTAAACTAGTTTTTTTATATTGTATATGTGGATTCAGCTCCCGAAAATTTTTTATTGTGCAGGGGTTACCCATCAAGCTTGTGATTTTAATGAATTTCTCTTGAAATTAATAAAATATAGACTGGAAAAATCCACCAGAAAAAACTTAGAAAAACACTAAAACAAATCCAAGTCCTACTGGTGTTTAGTTTTCCAAAACGAAGTAGGGCACCTCCATTAAATTAATGAAAATGAATGATACCTGTCGAAGTACTCCTGTCACCACCCAATAGTTTATAGTTGGCAATGGCTAACGAGCCTGCCATAGGGCATTAAATGCCCGCTTAGATGCATACTCCTTTAGCCAATAACACACGCGCGTGGTGAGTTGATAAATAAAAAATAGCGACGGTGTGTTATCGGCTTAAGGGGTATGCAACTAAGTAAGCATTTAATGCCCTATAGCAAACTCGTTAGCCATTGACATTTATAGTCTACATCAACTTGCTCCATACCTGTGTGGAATAAAAGGTTGTTCGAACGAATTCGACGTAGATTTATCAGATTAGTGGAAGAATAAGGTTCTTCTGTGAGAATAATGGAAAGAATACCCACTTAGATAAAACAAATAAAAAGAATACCGCACTTCCATACATTTAATCAAATGCATTATTTAGCGTGGTATTTTTAAGCCCCATATTCAAACTGGAATTGTTTTAGGACACGTTGGTTGTAAATAAAATGGAGAATGGATAACATTAAACAATATTCAACCAACTACTCTAGAAGTGATCACGCTAGTTATCACGGTTAGTTATTACTGTTATTACTTTACGCTTACGGTGATTACAAACATTTTTCATTTTATTATATATGATTTAGAACATTTTTCGAGTTGAAGAATAATTACACAAACTTACTAAAATTGAATGGAAAATTAGAAAAAATAATGAATTATATTATTCAATATTGATTAGAGAATAAATACATAAAGTAACTAACTTAAATTTAACTGTATGTAAGCACTAAGGTCAATTAATGCTAGCTAAAGCTAAGTGCGCTTTATGTTATGTTAAAGTGCACATGCACCAAATGCAGACAATAGAGTTAACCAACTAAAGCCAAGCCAAGTGCACACCACATGTAAGCACTAAATTTAACTAAAGCTAACTAAGTGCACTTCACATACAAGCACTAGAGTTTAACCAAAGCTAATTAAGGCTAAGTGCATGTACAGCGACACCCCCGCTTAAGCATAACTTAGGTGAGTATGATACAAAATGAATGAGTCTCAACAACAAGGCCATTTTAGGTACCCATGTACAATGCAGGAAAAGAGGAAAGAGGGAAAACCCAGTGGGAACCCCCCTCCCCGGCCCCCTCAAAATACAATGCAAAAACTAAAGAAAATACAACTGCTAAGTAGTCATGTCCTTCACCCAAAGACGATTTCGCAGAAATTGAAACTTCTGCTCAGTGAAAGTCTTGCTGAAGATGTCGACAACCTGCTCAGAACTAGGATAGTACTACAGATCGATGATCCCGCCATGAATCAATTCTCTGATGTAGTGCATGTGGACATCGATATGTTTGGTCCGATGTCGCTACACTGGATCTCTACAAAACTTTAGTGTACTTTGATCATTGCACCATATGATAGTTAGAAAATGGATGATGATACCAAGCTTGGAAAGGAAATGTTCCAGCCAAATGGCCTGAACGGCTACATTGACTACTCCTCTATACTCAACCTTAGCTAATGATAAAGTAATGGCAACCTGCTTCTTACTTTACCAACAAATGGGGTCGGATCCCAAACTAAGTATATAAAAGGAGGTGGAATTACGATCAAGGTTGTCACCATTCCAATCTGAATCTATGAACCAAATGAGATCCAAAGAACAATTTGTTGCATAATGAATCCCATAGGTGATTTTTCCTTGGGCATATAGAAGGATGCACTTTACAACTTCCCAGTGTAACTCATGTGGCTCCTACATGTATATGGAAACTTCTCCTATGCCCTATGAGAGACTAGGACAAGATTGAGTGAGATAAAGAAGACTCCCCATAAGCTAATGATACAATGTGTAATCAACCAATGGTGTGTCTTTGCCATTCTCAAGCTTGATCCCTAATAAGAAAGGTGTGGATGCTGGCTTGCAATCACTCATATGAAATTGTGCAAAAAGATCTCTATCATACTTTCGTTGAGAAATGGTAATCGTGGAACCATTCTAATTGATCTATAGTCCAAGGAAGAAATTTAGCAAGCCCATGTTTGTCATAGAAAACCACTTATGCAATGCAATTTTAATCTCAATAATGGCAGAAACTAAACTACTTGTTATCAAAAGGCCATCTACATAGGGTACTATGATCAACAAGGAGTCAATTTTGTTCAAAAAAACATTTGAATCAGATTTGCAATGTACAAAATTTTGAGATAACAAATAGGAATCCATTTTTGTATACCACACTCTAGGTGCCTGCTTAAGGCCATAGAGAGACTTTTTTAGTTTGCATACTAGAGATGAATTTTTCATGTATCCTTGCGGCTGCTCCATGTAGATTTCCTCCTTGAGATCACTATAAAGAAATACATTCTTCACATCCGTATGATGCACCTCCCTCCGTCTTGTTGATGCAATGGAGAAATCTAGTGAAATGGAATCCATTTTTACCATTAGAGTAAAAGTCTAATCATAGTCAAGAACATGTACATGCTAAAAACTTTTCGCCATGAATCGTTCTTTATATATACTAACTTGGCCATCTGCTACTTTCTTAGTCCGGTAAACCCACTTGCACCTGACAAGTTTATGATTGGAAGGTAGTGGAACTAGGTCCCAAGTCTGAATCTCAATGCGAGAGTTGTATTACTCATCCATAGTTGCTTCCTATTTAGGATGCCCAAATTCTTATGCATAAGTCTATGGATCAGATGCATGCATCATATAAGCATGCATGGGAATGCATAGCTCCATAGCTAAGAGTGCTTGTGGGGCTTCCTCAAATTGAACTATAGCAGCAAGATTATCTAAGAGATCACTCATGTTGCACTATTTTTGTGTTGAAGCTGGTTGAGAATATTTTGAACTGCATGAGGAAATATTATCTCAATGTTCAACAACTAGTGGTCGAAAATGTGTCGCAGGAAAAGGCTCAACTAGATCAGAATTCTGATCTAAAGTATAATTTGCATACTCATCAACTTATGGTGAGGAAAACTTTGTAACATATTCATCTGGTGGTGCATGTAAAGCATCTTCTTGAAAATTTACAGTCCTTTCGATAAAGAGCTCTTCAATGTTGATATAAAGAAATATGTACCCTTTGACTTCATGTTGACGGTGTTGGACCCGCCAACATGTCAGGGGATCTCCCCGGTAAGAAGTCCCAACTAGACCTCAAACCGTTTGGTGTAGGAGTCCCAACAGTGGGTCGTACGGTATCACCTTGACCGTGATTTCGCACAGAGGCAAGTAAGATGTCCCTGTTGGTAGAAAGGGTGTAACATATGTAGCAAGTCAAGGAAGGTGCATGAGCCGTTATAACACACAGAGGGTGAGGTGAGTGGGCCCCTTGGAAACCTATGAAAGCGCAGAGTTAAGAAGGGAACACACTAGCAAAGATGCATCACAAACTGGAAGGCAAGTGAGCTAGCAATCCAAAGTGATGGTTAAACCAACACACATTAAAGTAAGATTCATACATACATCTACATAAAATAGCTACACATGCATGTGTAAGCAAACAGATACATATATCATTTAGAGTAAACAAGATAGCTAAAATACAATACGACATATGCATGAAACATGTTGGCTCTGTTATACTAACAAGTGTAAGTTCCAATCATACAATACAACCATGACCAACCACTAGTTCCAACAACGGAACATTACAGTCACTGCCGCCTGCTCCTCCAAAGAGATATACTAGCTTTGCACAGTGGAGAAGCCAAGGCTCATTACAATATTATCCAAGCTTTCTCTAAGATACTCCTATTGGAAGCTTGGTTGACCAAAAGCCTATACATTGAGTTATGAGGGACTATTTATAGCAAAGGGTGGGCTGACCCTTGACATTCCCTTTTGTGACCGTTCATCTACCCTCATGACTCTTCAACTACTCTATGACTATTACATTCAACTATCCACACTTGAACTTTCACTGTATATGACGTTACATTACAATGCACATGTACCCATGTGGGACAACATAGGCTTGAGCAAGACATCACTAAGACTCAGACATATGTGAGATGACCAACTCCTTGACATCCTCATGGTGGTTGACCATTGCAGACTGATGCTAAGCTTGGTGGTTCGTGGTGGTGTCTGAGCGCTTAATGGTGACATCCTGCTGAAAGCAAACTTTTGCCTCCGTTGCATCTGGGTACACTGATATGGGTCCTCTTGTCGAAAATAGCAACAAGAAATGTTAAAAATAGAAGTGCTAAAAATAGCAATGCTATAAATAGCGTTTCAAGATACCTTCCAATTTTAGTTAGTCCCCAAACTAAAAGAGAGAAATAAAATTCGAATTTGATCTTAGCAGCGGTTTGTAAAATAATCAATTAATTCATCTTGAGTTAATTAGTTGTAGGAAATCAAACATGAAGTGTATGTGAAGACATGCAATAGTTTCTCCATTGTTTGAGGAAGTTATCCCTTGATTAAGGAGATTAGGATGAGTTGTACTTTGAGTTGTAATTAGTTAGCTCAGTTATCTGAGTTAAGTCCAGTTAGATTAGTTCAAATAGTTTGTTGAACTAATTGTGAGTTCAGTTAGTTAATGCATGCATGCATGTAACTACCACACTTCAGATAACTGAATATTCTCTCATAAATAATTCATGCATGTCAGTTCAATTAGAGACCCAGTGGAGATCAGGTGATGGGACAGTGTACTATCAGTTGCAGGAATATTCCTTGGAGGATGTCTCTTGCATGTAGAAGGAATTCATTCCTTGGGGATTGCGTAGTTACTTTTGGTTTTGATGGTTGTGCGATGAGGCCAATTCACATAGGTGGCAACATTGGACCCCAAGAGAAACTACTCAAGGAAATAGGAGGCTTGGAGGGTTGGAGAAAGACATATGTTGTGTCTATTCAATCTGTGCGTTGTATTGTTCGATTGTGCTGAGAGTTGGATGGCTTGTGAGTTGAAGCTTTGTTTAATTTGAACATATTTCCACTTGTATGATATCACGGTTTTAGGCTGAGGCTTTCCCCAGAGTACTCTTCTGTGTTCATGTGTGATTGCTTTCTCATTCTCAGTTATATGTGTTCTATTGAGCTTGCTCATATTCGATTAAGCTTCTGCAAAGTTTGTTGTAGAAGTAGATCTTGTATTTTGCTTTAGTATATTGCATAATCTGTTGATCTACAGTGGGAAATTCTACATGGTATCAGAGCAAAGGTGATCAAAGGAGAAAACAATATACAAGAAGGGAGAAGTTTGAAGTTTGAGGTTCCTGAATATAGAAATCGAGTTCTTATCACATCTAAATTTCACCAATGGCATTCAACGGTTTAAGACTCGAGTATGCCCTCGATGGCAGCTCGAGAAGGATTGTATGGAAGAAGTATTAGAGGATAACGGTCTAAAGGACTTCATTGATCAAGAAGTTCCCAAGCTCGCAGTGGATAATGCTACAGAATTGGCGGAATGGAAGAAATGTGTGGCTAGAGCAAGGAGAATCCTTCTGAAGGGAGTTCGAGACCACATAGTCTCGAGTCTCCATGGGAAGGAGACACCGTTTTTGATGTGGAAAACATTGAAAGATCTATATCAGAACAACAACGATCAAAGGAAGCTGGCGCTGAAAGACAAGCTTCGGAAAATCAAGTGTGAAAAGGGCGACATGATCTATACATATTTGAACAAGCTCACCACCTGTAGGGATGAGCTTGGAGGTGTAGGGATCACGACAATCGATGATGACATGGTGAGTCTTGCGCTCCTCAATCTTCCTAAGAGCTGGCATAGCTACCAAGACTCAGTAAATGGAAGAGAAAAACTGTCAGATTGGGAACGACTTTGGTTGGATCTTATGCAGGAGGAGATAAGAAGAAGCACCAAAGATGGATCCTCATCGAAGCAAGATGATGAGGAAAATATAGCCTTAGCGAGTAAGGTGAGGGAGGGGAAAGGGAAGGTGTCTCAATCCAAATCCAGTTCTTCCCATGGTGGGAAGAAGTTTGACAAATTGAAAGTGCGATGCTTTCATTGTCATGAAGTGGGCCATTATGCTACGACTTGTCCGTAGAAGAAATCCAAGAAGGGATCCTCAAAGGGATCTGATGGTGAGGCACTGGCCTCACAGTTTGAGTTGGATTTCTCTCTTATCGCATGCATGGTTTCATCCATGGTGGGATGTGTTTGGTACCTGGACAGTGGAGCTTCATTCCACATGTCAGGTGACAAGAATCTTTTCAGTACCTTGGAGGAGAAGGATCTCCAGATGCGAATCGAGATGGGTAATGATGGAAAGTACCGTGTTTCAAGTGAAGGTACAGTTGTGTTTCAAAGGGAGCATGGAGCTCCCCTCACCCTGACTGATGTAAAGTATGTACCAGGTCTGAAGAAGAATCTTGTGTCTGTTGCTATGCTAGAAGATAAAGGTTGTGATGTAGTCTTTAGTAAAGGAAAGGTATTTTTGAGGCATATCGGCACTGGATAGACCAAGCGGATAGGGATTCAAGTTAAGAATCTCTACAAGCTGGAGGTAGATGATTGTGCTGCATTGAGTTCCAAAGTTGAGATGGTGCAGAGCCAAGATGTTGGCGAGCTATGGCACAGAAGATTGGGCCACTTGCACCATGGAGCCCTAAAGATCATGCAACAGATTTCTACTAGACTTCCCAAGGGAAAACTGGAGCAGACGAATACATGCAAAGGTTGTAACTTGGGTAAGTATGCGAAATATTCCTTTCCGGATTGAGATAGTAGAGCTGAAGCAATCCTGGAGCGAGTTCACTCAGATGTTTATGGACCATTCTCTATAGCCTCCACCACTAAACAAAGGTACTATGTTATTTTTATTGATGATTTTTCTCGTAGATGTTGGATCTACTTTATGCAAAAGAAGGATCAGACCTTCTTGAGGTTTTGTGAGTTTAAAGCCTTCACAGAGAAAAAATCTACAAAGAAAATTAAAGCCTTGCGTAGCGACAATGGTGGAGAGTATGTCTCCCAACAGTTTAAGGACTTTTTCGCTGTAGAAGGAATTAAACGAGAGTTGACGACACCCCATAATCCACAACAAAATGGGGTGGCCAAAAGGAAGAACAGATCGATTGTGGGAGCAGCTCAAGCGATGTTGCATGACCAAAGCCTACCACTACATTTGTGGGCTGAGGCATGCAATACAACAATATACTTGTAGAACAAAAACCCACACCATATACTGGGAATGAAGACCCCTATGGAGGCTTTTTCCGAGAAGCAACCAAATGTGAGTCACTTTCGAATCTTTGGATCATCGATTTACTGCCATGTGACCAAATATGCTCGGAAGAAGCTAGATCCAACAACTGAGTTGGGAATACTTGTGGGGTACATGAATACACCCCACAACTATCGGGTGTTTCTGCCTACCAATCAGAGGACAGTGGTATGCATGGATCTGAAGTTCAACGAGTGGAAAGCCATGCGAGTATCACTTGAGAGGGAGCTCAAGTTGCATGTAGATGAGGAACTTTCAGTTCCTAAGGAGGAGGAGCCTTAGATTGATGTGGAGCAGCCGCATGCAGAGGATCCGGGAGTGGAGACATCCACTCATGCTGAGTCTTCCAGAGATGGATGGAAACGCTCAAGGGAAGCTGATAGGTTGATCCTGGATGCGCGAGAGAATGTGGGACAACCATCTTCTTAGTGTAGACAGAGGAGGTTGCCCGAGTGGTACATTGGTTACATGGCCCTGGTTGGGGAGTGTGTAGATTTCGAGCCTTCTTCATTCGAGGAGGTAGTGCAGCAACCATTCTGGGTTGATGCAATGGTGGAGGAGTATGACTCCGTCGTGCGGAACTGTGTTTGGGGTATTGTCCCAAGACCTCAGGAGAAGTCAGTCGTGAATTCCAGATGGCTTTACAAGGTAAAGCAGGCAACTGATGGCAATGTTGAGAAACAAAGGCAAGGTTTGTTGCCCGTGGTTTCTCACAGGTCGAGGGGATCGACTACGATGATACCTTTGCTCTTGTAGCAAGGTACTCCTCTATCAGATCGATGTTGGCACTATCAACTCAGATGGGTTGGAAGATCCATCAGATGGACGTGAAGACAACATTCCTCAATGGGAAGATTGAGGAGGAGGTGTACATTGAGTAGCCAAAAGGTTTCAAGACCTTCGATCGTGAGTCTCATGTGTGCCGACTCAAGAGGGCTTTGTATGGGCTGAAGCAAGCATCTTGTGCTTGGTACACCAGGATCAACAGTTATTTCACCGAGTTGGGCTTCACCAAGAGTGAATCAGATGCGAACCTTTACCACATCATGGTAGAAGATAATCCATTGATCATTGTTCTTTATGTCGATGATCTAATTTTGACAGGTGATGATCAGTTGATCCAGTCTTGCAAGGGGGACCTTGCAAGAGAGTTCGAACTGAAAGACATGGGTCTTATGCACTACTTTCTAGGTATGGAAGTGTGGTAGAGAGATGGAGAAGTTTTGTATCTCAAGGTAAGTATGCCAATGAGATCCTCAGGCGGTTCCATATGGAGAAGTGTAAATCCATGCAGATCCCTTTAGCAGGGAACTGGAGGAAGGAGGATGCTACTTCAGGTGAGGTAATAGCTACTACTATTTATCGGTAGTTGGTGGGTTGACTTATGTATCTGGTGAACACACGACCCACCTTATGCTTTGCGGTGAATCAACTGAGTTAAGCTATGGTTCAGCCTACCAAGCTGTTTTGGAAGGCAACGAAGCATGCGCTGAGATAACTCAGAGGCACATCTCAGTTTGGATTGTGGTACAGATGGACAGAGGAAGTGAAGCTTCAGGGCTTCACAGATGCGGATTGGGCAAGTAGCCCGTCAGACCGAAAGAGCACTTCTGGAGGAATCTTCAACCTCAGTTCAGTTGCAGTTTCTTGGGACAGTAGGAGACATAGATCAATTGCACTTAGCTCAACAGAGGCTGAATACATGGCTGCTAGTCAGGCTGCATGTGAGGCCATTTGGATGCAGAAGATTTTAGTGGGATTATTTGGTCAGAGGATGGATCCAACCATGATCTACTACAATAATCAAAGTTGTACCAAACTCTCTGAGAATCCAATTTTTCATGACAAGTCCAAGCACATACATATCTGGTATCACCATCTTCGAGACTGTGTGGTCAAGAGGATCATGTTGTTGTTGTATGTTTCGACCAAGGAACAAGATGCAGATATTTTGATGAAGGCATTGTCAAAATGCAAGTTCAATTTCCACGGAAATAGGATTGGGGTTATTGATAATCCCTTTCTTGTTGAGAGGTAGTGTTGAAAATAGCAACAAGAAATGCTAAAAATAGAAGTGCTAAAAATGCCTCAAACCATTTACTATGTCCTTGAGTAAGAAGCCCCATGATAAGTTCACCCATGTGCTTTTTATCACCATACCTCTCACCCTATGTCAGTCTCTAGCAAGAAAGAGAAAGAAACGAAAACAACTACCCCAAACTCAACCCCTTTCAATGTTAGAAGCCATATGTATATGTAAGCACTTTTGTATATGCATATAGATATGAAAGCAGATATAGAGAAATTCACTTTCATAAATGCACTTTCATTCTTGCATATGAAACTGTCAATATATTTAATCTCTTTTTGATAGTTAAGCATAGTTTCATTTCTAAGTTAAGGTCCCACCTACAACGGTCATGTCGGATCCCAATTTTTATATACACACATATATTAAAGTGCACATATATGAAAGAAATATTTTGTATGTGTGAATTTTGTAATTGCACGCAAATATAACAACATGCATATCTAACAACCACACATGTATATGCGGAAGCGCATATAGGAAAATATTTATAAAATATTATTGTCATGTTTGTTGTTCTCCTAATACTTCAAATTTTTATAGGTACTCTATAAATGGGATCTCATGCAAAATGATGCCATGCATGTCCGCCACTTGTCATTGGTGAATGATTTAGTTAAATGATGTGTCAAAAACATTAACGTCTTTTCATAAAATAAAAAAGAAACAAATTCTTTTTCAAAAATTTGAATTTCCTATATGCACTTTCATATAACACTTCATTTTTCTAAGGGCTTTAATGGAATCCATATGACCAAGTGCGGACAAGAAATTTAATAGGTATTTAACCTATTCATTTATATTCATATCCAAGCTTAAATTTTTATAAACTATATTTCTTTATACCCAAAGGCCCAAATACCAAATAACCTGTTACATGCAAAATCAAGACCATTTTTTGAACCTCAACCAAATTCTTTTGCTTTTGATGAATTCAGATCATGACTTCAATCTCATGTCCATATTGCCTACAACCCTAGCAATAGGATTCTTGCATGGCATGGTATGGTCCTACTTGAAAAAATTAAAATAAAAAGAAAAAGTCTACCAAACAAATCCCAGTGCAAGTCCTGAGACTTCGGGAGTTCTAATGTGGAAATTTTGAGAACCAATCAAAACTTTCCACTTGGTTCTCTTGCCATGTCATGTCTTCCATGTCACTGCCACATCATCTCTTCCATGTCATCACTTCGATGTCACTACCACCTAATCTTCCAAGTCAACACATTTCCATGTGTTATTCTCTACTACCTCCATGTGTCATCTACCGCCTATCCAATTAACCACCTAAAAGAGAAAAAATTGAGTGTCACGTGTCATCACCTTTGGTTGCCACGTTGATGTCCTCTGCCACCTAGACCCACCTGCCATTCCATCTATATCACCATTCTGTTGGGGTCCACATGTTGGCTAAGGTAAGGAAATATAGATCTCACTGTTTTCTTAAGCATTTCTTGGTTGCACTTGTGGAGGCCCAGATGCCTATATATAAACAAATTATCCAAATATATCATATATCTAGTTATTAAGCCAATGTGATGCACAACAGAGGGCTTGATTACTAGATGCCTTAGTGCATCCCGAGATGGTCTGGATTCAATTATAAAATGACAAGTGGTGGGCATGCATGGACTCATGTTTCATGAGATACCATTTATAGAGTACCTATTAAAATTTGAAGTATTAGGAAAACAACAAATATGACAATAAGCTCTTATAAATATTTTCCTATATGCACTTCCACATCTACATGTGTGGCTTTTAGATATGCATGTTGTTATATTTGTGTGCAATTACAAAAGTCACACACATACAAAAGTTTGCTTTCATATGTGTGCAATTTAATATATGTGTGTATATAAAAATTGGGAGCCAACATGAGCATTGTAGGTGGGACCTTAACTTACAAACAAAACTATGCGTACATATAATGAATGTGTTCATAGTTGAGCATTTGTGTCAAGTATGAATCTTGGAAGGCTATATACATTTGTCTATGTTTTTCATTCATCATCATGAAGAGTTACTTGATCAACAATGAAGGCTTTGGTCTCGGCCAACCTTTGTTGTTCTATTCTCATTTTGGCTTGAAATATTTTCCTTTCAAGGGCCTTGGCTTTAAGCCTTTTCTCTTCATTTTCAAAGGGCCTCTACTTTTGAAGGGAATTGCTTTCTTTGTTTTTCCCTTTTCCTTATTTTGGGGTAGTGGATAGGAAGCAAGTCATAATATTCTCTCTGTTGCATTTTGTTCCATAACTCTTCATATGTGAGCATGTCTAGGAACGTGAGTTCTTAGGGAAAGACTAATGTTCATATGGATGTAAGAGTTTCATATACTTGCAATGCTCTTTAACTATATGATGGGGGTTGTGTCTTTTAAAAATTCTTGTGAGGAGCTCAAGCTCTTTTTTTCCCGCCCAAGGAAAATTTGCCAGATCATAGTTGCATATTTTGATAGTGAAGCCCAACCATGACCTTGTATTGATGTTTGCTAAAAATAATCTTATCCCAAATTCCATAGTTTGATCGACATATTTTAACATATAAGTATTTGAAACTTATTTTATGCATTCCCATGGTTTATCTTTTATGGTTTTTATTTCGTGTTATTATGCCATGTTACGTATATGTATATTTTATGATTATGGTAATGGTGTCGGTGTCGGTTGCAGCACCCTAGTTGGGTGAATTGGGGATGTTTCAAGTCCCAATATATAAGTATCAAATTCTTGATACAAAATCATTTGTGATTGCTTTAACTCATACAAGGAACTTTTTAGCATGCATATCAACTCTTTCTTTCCTTTCACAACAAATCCTTGTAGTTGCTTCATGTAGTTTTCTTCTTCTAGATCCCCAAAAAGGAATGTTATGTTCACATCCATTTGTTCTACTTCAAGATCAAAAGCAGTGCAATAGATATAAGAAATATAATAGAAGTAAACTTAGGAACAAGAGAAAAAATATCAACAAATTTAATTCCTTGTAACTGGGAATAACCCTTTGCTACTAACTAAGCTTTGCATTTCTCCTTTTTTGATAGCATGTTTGTACCATGTGCATACTTAATGCCTTGTAAGTTAGGAGAATGTTGAAACTCTCTAGGATGTCCTAATGATAACAACTCCTTCTCAAAATGTGTTATATAAGGGGAAAATTTTACAAGACTCCAATGGTGTAAAGATATGAGTTTTTCACCATTGGAAAAGGTTCAATTCCAGTGAGGCTTCCCTAGACCCATGGGACACCTTGACTGATTGAACTTGTGGTTACACCCAAAGAGAGGATGAAAGATTGAAATGAGAAAACTCACAGTACTTGCTTACATCTTGAGGTGGGAAGTTGTCCATGCATTCTCCCTTTTCACTAATGATCATACCACTTTTGAGCTTGGTGTGATTGGTAACCTATTTGATCAATTCTATCGTTGGAAATGCTAATGCCCTTCCCATTACCAAATGTAAAGTTGATTTCTTGATAAAATTGAAAACAAAATAATCTACCTTTCATTAGTATTGTTAACTATATGGTGTGAATTATGTGTGTTATTAGTTCTTGGACATAGAAAACACATATTTCTAGGATAGAATCATCATCGACAATCATATTCTTTCTTTTCTATCCCCAAATCAAAGGATCCTCATATCCAAATTTCTCTTCGACAATGAAATAACATCTTATCATCTTTCTAATTTATATTCTTCCTCATGTATTGTCATAGGGATAGATTTTATGGCTGCTTCCTTAGCCTTCATATTTGGATTATTTGGATATTTCCACACTACAACTCCTTTTTGTAGCATTTCTTTGTTTGAATCTACATGCAAAAAAAAATTCCAATTTTATGTATAGAAAAAGAAAAAGGATGGGAAATGTTCGGAAATTACCATGAATAACTCTAAACTAAGGATGATTTCACCTAATGTAAAATATTAAGGTTGCATCTCAAATCACTTAATCATAAAACAATAATCAAATATAATTAAGTGATATCACCATGTATTGAAACAATAGTTGCTTCATTGTTTCACTTTTGTTTGAAATTTTTTTATGGAATGAAACATTACAAGATTCTAGGTGAATTTAAATCCAACTAGGTTTGACTTTTGTTTGAATTCTTTTTATGGAATGAAGCATTACAAGATTCTAGGCGAATTTAAATCCAATTGGGTGCCCAATCTATGTTATTTATGACAAAATTTCTGAATTGTCTAGTCCTAATGTAGTAGTGTATGCTTGAATCGACATTGATGCTGGTATGATGTTCCAAGCACATGAAACTCTCATTTGGTGCTTTCAAAAGGATTTTCGTCAATGATTACCCATTAGTAATGACATCATGGATTGCTAATTAGTGTTATGTATTTCGTGTTTTGATGTTTTTCTTATGGTTACATTGATGCTATACTAGGTAGATTCCATCAATTATTGATTTTTGACCATCAAAAATAACATTTTCAAGTTAAATGTTTGTTGACTATGTCAACGGTGACATGGAATTACATGGTTTGATGTCATTGGGCCTAATTTATGACAAGATGGATTCGCTCGAATCAAACTTCATCTTTTAAATGGATGGTTGAGAAATATTATTAGTACCCGATTGAGTGATTTGGTTAACATCAAAAATCAACATTAGGATTTCACTAATGTCCATTAAGTCATTGAATGTTGACAACCTTTTGGTGATGGATAAACTCTATGGTATCAATGAAATCCTTTAGGTAACACAATTTTCTAGACACTTATGGGATTTGTTGGCCATCGATGAATTCTTTTGAGTTACATCATGTCCAACCAAAGATATTTCATTGTCACTGATAAGCTTATTGATGATCGATGAAATGCATTGCGTCACACATTTTGTTACCCATCAAATTTCTTTCAACACTAATAGGGTTGTTGGAGGTCAATGAAATATTTTGGGTGACACATTTTGCTAGTCATCAAATTTCTCTAATCATTGAGAGGGGTTTCAAAAATAAGTGAAATATGTTAGGTTGCACATTATGTTTCCCATTGAATTTTACAAATGCTAATAGGCTTGTCAATGTTTGGTGAAAAATTTTGGGTGGCACATTATGCTACTCATCAAATTTCATTGGTCATCGATAGGTTTGTTGGTGATAAGACAAATATGTTGGTCACGTGTTATGTTATGCATCAAGTTTTTCTAATATCCAAATGGGTTATTTTAAGCAATTATTAACTTGATTGTGTTTTTCCAAAATTTCTCGGATATTTTTCAAATGAATCTCAACAATAGAAAACATTATTCATCAAAATTTTCAACAAGATGATTACTTAGAAAACATAAATGGGACAATAAGTTGAAGTTGAGAGAACAAAGTGGTATCCTAAAATTTCTTTGTAATGAATTTTAAGAGGATGTGTTGAGAAGTCAACATGGAGCAACACTCTGATACCTACATTGATAGGCTTATTGGTGATCGATGAAATGCATTGTGTCACACATTATGCTACCCAACAAATTCCATTAAGCACTGATAGGCCAGTTGGAGGTCAATGAAATATTTTGGGTTACATATTTTGCTACTCATCAAATTTCTCCAATTATTGATAAGGGTGTCAAAAATTGATGAAATATGTTAGGTTGCACATTATGTTTCTTATTGAATTTTTCCTAATGTTGATAGGCTTGTCAGTGGCTAGTGAAATATTTCGGGTAGCACATTATGCTACTCATCAAATTTCATTGATCATCGGTAGGTTTGTTGGTGATAAGATAAATATGTTGGTCACTTGTTATGTTATGCATCAAATTTTGTTAATGGCCAATGAACTTGGGTGATTTTAAGAAATTTTTAAAGGGATATTTCTAGAGTCGATGAAGAGGGGATATAGGGACGACTGAGCAAAGAAACTCATAAGTAGTGTATCTTCTAAAAAGGGCCAGATCAAGGGGTGGCATGCATGACAAAGGATACGAGGAGCCACTAAAACATGATTTTCAAAGAAAAAACTCTTTGACCATGAAAAATTCTGGAAAGGAGTTGCACCTTCATACGAAGAAGAGGAGGAGGTATATCTAGCATTACCATAAGGGGAGTCATGGAAGGGAACTATGAACTGGCCACCTTCAAGGTTTGAGGTTCCCGAGGGAAGAACCGGTCCAACAACATCCTCAATTAGGTCTTCTGAGTTTGTTCTTGTCACAAAATGACCATCCAAAATGCTACCTTGGAGAGGAAAGTGTGCCATCAACGAATCCATTGTTTCGTAGCCACTAGGGGAGTTGTTGCTCACCTTGAGGACTGGTTGTCGGTGAGGTGAAAATGGTTTTACCCTCTAGTGGGTCGTCCGAGTAATCGACTAGTGTTTCTTCCATAATAAAAATATTTACCATAACATGCATGTAACACTGACTCTAGTATTGTGTGGCCGTTACGAGAGAGCTTAAACTTTGTCTGTTAATCATACAATGTGTTTAGCTTTGGTGAATTTTTCATTGATTGGGAGGGTTAGACTTAACCCATTCTTCCCTCAAAACGAAAACGAAAACGTGGATGTATGTCAAGTAGGGGCTTATATAATAAATTATTTACTGAATAAAGGCATAACTTAATTATTTGTTAAAGGAAGTTTGTGTTCTTCGTCAAAATCCTATGAGATAGCTCACTAGCTAAAAATATTAACATGATAAATATTAAAAAATTGAAAAACTCATCAATTATATCAGTAAAAAGAGCTCCTAAAATCTAACTATAAGTTGAAACACTTAATTTTTAGTTTTTTAGGAATTCATTTTGTACATTTAACCTCCATGCCTCAAATAATATTTTATTTTAATAGTTATTACAAATTTTTCTCTTATGTGTTGGCTTCATCAGTTTGATATGAATTATATTAGTAGACTTGTTTATTTTGGAATAGGGATTCCATAATTTCATTTTAATTATCAATAATTGCTAGGTAAATGATAATTATTTAACCTCCATGAAACCTTCTAGAATATTCTTAATGATATTCACAAATCAAAAGTTGAAATTGATCTTCAAAGTAGTAATTCCATTTTTGTCATTTTAATTGAATTGATTAATTAAATAAAAATGTCATTCAAACAAGTGTCATGAAATGAGTTATCGTTTTCTGGATATTATATTGATGAACCATGGTATTGGTCCATAGTATTCTAACAAAATCTATTTACAAATTAAAAATCTTCATGATAAAGTCACGTTTAATACTTGAAAATTTTTGTTACATGTTTATTTAGATGCATACATATTTAAGTTATATGTTAATTCCTTTTATGGTTAATGTTAATAATAATAATAATAATAATAATTTAATTATTTTTTATGATTTTTGCACCAAGAACAACTATATAATTCCCTTAGTGCTCAACAAGTTGACACATGTTCCTTTTAAAATAAAAATAAAATATTCTCTAAATGAAAAAAAAATATAGAGAAACAAAAATGAAAATACATATTTGATTAATTTTAATTAAAAGTATTCTAAAATGTCAATGTTGGGTTGATATTACAATGTAGTGTGAATTCCAACAAAGAATTATTGGAACCGCATGTTTAAATTGGGTACCCTAAAAGAAGTTTGAGCCTGATGATATTTGATACTTCTAGCCTACTTACTAGATGCCTCATGAGATTTGATCCTTCTAGCCTACTTACTAGATCTTTAGTTAAAATGAATGTATACCATAAGATGTATTATAAAATCTTTAAATTCTTATTATGAAATCTTTAAATTCTTATTATGGATTGATGTTTATTAATACTTATCAATCATTTAATTTATAAAACTATAATAGTATATGTTTTTAACAAAATTTGATAGTTTATCCAAATACACCGTAAAAACTTCAATTTCATTTGGGCTAAATGTCATTTACCATCTTTCAGATTTAAATGGAATCATCAAATACAATAATAGAGTCATGTTCGACCCCAAACTTCAAATCTAAAATATATGCATTTCATTTGTATATTCCTTTCCTGATATATAAATATATTTCCACATTCTTATTTTCATTATTAAAATATGAGAATTTAATCTAAAATCACTAAGTAAAATAATAAATCTAAAAAAATATGAAAGAATTTAATTAATGATATTTATTTTTTACTTTTAATTATAAATATATTTCTTTCTCTTTCTTTTTTCACATTTTTATTTACATTATTAAAAAATTAAAATTTAATCTAAAATTACTACATGAAATAATAAATTCCAAAAATAGAAAAGAATCCCATCAATAATATTTATAAGATAATAATTCATTTTGCAAAAAACCAAGGAATGTGAATATGAAGTGAAGTTAATGCCAAAAATCTCAAATTTCTTATTAGCTCTAAGATACAAAAAGTCCAAATTGTGAGTTATCGTAAATATAGATATCTTAAATATAGATTATGTTGCTAGTGGGTGTACTTCAATGGTGTTTGTTAAAAATATGCAATTTTTAAGCAAAATTCGTTTAATCCATATGGGAGATCTTCATGGCAGAGGAACTATGTTTGGTCATTACTGGAAGTAGTGAAAGATAAAAGAAAAGATATTAGGTAAATCTAGATTTTTGGTGACTCTCAACTAATAGCCAAATGGACTATCTTTCAAATCAGTGTTGAGAGCATTTGACTTAGACTTTTTTTACAAATCTTTCAGAATCTATCCAGTGTTTTGATTGACTGTCCTTTAAATCATTGTCAAAGAACTCAACTTACAACAGTTAAACTATCAAATCTAAATTATATACATTTCATTTTTATTTCTTTCACTCTTAAATATAAATATCTTCCTTTCCTGATATATAAATATATTTCCATATTCTTATTTACATTATTAAAAGATGAAAAATTAATCTAAAATCACTAAGAAAAATAATAAATAGGAAAAATAGGAAAGAACCCGATTAATGATATTTTTTTTACTCTTAGCTATAAATAAATACCTTTCTTTTCTTATCTACATTTTTAAACTATTAAAATTTAATCTAAAATTAGCACGTAAAACAATAAATTTGAAAAATGGAAAAGAATCACATCAATAATATTTATAACTATAAGATAATAATTCGTTTTGAAAAATTCCAAGGAATATGAAGTAAATCACATTAGTTGGTTCGAAATGTCACCAAATAACATTGATGTGATTAATCCGAAAGACATGCTTATTACAATATGAAGTGAAGTTAAAGGCCAAAAAGATAAAATTTCTTATTAACTCTATGATATAGAAAGTCTAGATTGCGAGTTATCCCCAATATAGATTATGTTGTTCGATGGGTGTACTTCGATGGTGTTTGTTAATGAGATGTCATTTTTAAAGCAAAATTCATTTAATCTAGATTAGAGATCTTCATGGCAAAAAAACTAACAACTAACTATAAATTTTTTATTTATTAAGTCTAGATTTTGGTGACTCTCAACTAGTAACCAAATAAACTCTCTTTCAAATTAGTATTGAGAGAATTTGACTTAGACTATTTATACAAATCATTCAGAATCTATGCATTGTTTTGATTTATTGTCCTTTAAATCCATTGTCAAAGAACTCAACCCACAATAATTAAACTATCCAAGGAAGTTTTGGAGTTCTCTTGAAACATTCATTTATTGAAAAATTTGTGATGGTTCCATAACGATGGAGTCCGTTTGAATGCATGAGGATGAGTGCATTGAGAGCATATTCACTTTGTCTGCCAAACACACTAATGCATGCCTCCCTTCCCTGGTTTGATGCAAGTCGTGCATTAATTCCTTCATTTTCATACACCACCCAATGTCGGAAATTCTTTAACTTCCCTGCTACCATGGCCATATTTAGTACGTTGTCGAGCAGGGTGCTATGAATAGCCTCCATAAGTTTCTCACTGGAAGGAATGAAGCCTCTCAACATTGTGGATAGGAGGTATGCAGACAAAAATGATGCACGAATCCAGAGCTTCTCTTCTTTCGTTTTCAAAACATGGGAACTCTGGATGATCTCTTCTTTCGGCTTCGCAAATTTTGCCTGTTCCAAAAGATCTATATAGTTCAAAAGTTGATGAGACCTTCCAGCAATCAATTCATTTTCTGTCATACAATTGTTCAACCCTTACCGTAACTATAGGGTCTAGAGATTTCCTTAAAGAGTGCTCCGGAATGCATCTCTTACACTTGCCCTTAAAACCCCAGTTCTTTCACTTGGCTTGGTGCCGCAACAAGGGAAGGAGGTATCAAAGTAAGGAACAATGATCTGTTCTCCCTCGATGGGCTTGGAAACATGTATAAACATGGCATTTCCGACTACCGGCCAACTCAAGTTCCGTAAGCAGGAATCATTAATGAGGGACGGCAACACCCAAAGTCTGGTATATTTCAATTCTCGCAGACCAAGTCTGGTTGCCTTTATTTTGGATTTTGAAACAAAAGTCTCTACGCCTTCATCCAATGAGTTCAGTCTTACAATTTCCCGAATATAGTTAACATCCACTTGCAAAATTTCATTTTTTACTTCTTGGCTAGTAAGGATTTGATCGTTCGTCTTAAATAGATCTATGGCAGGAACCTAAATGTTGCTGGGCGTAAAGGAATAGAGTAAAGTATAAATTTGACGGAGCAATCTCTGCGATTTCATGGTAGCACAGACTATCGCGACCACAAGATCTTCCTGAGATGCATTGTTCATTTAACGCCTGTTGTCCACTGGAAACATGGCCATAGAAACGCTTTTATAAGCAACTGCAACGGTGTTGCTTACCAGCAAGAGTTGCCCGGTCCTTATTTCATGGGTGGCGTAAAGTCCTCGACAGCGGCTGTCTTCGGTCGTCTTGATCTCCACAGAACCCACGAAATTGGTCCCTCTAGGAGGAGAAGATGCGCGTCCAAGCAGGTAGTCCGAGATGTCATACTCGCCATTCAGCCTTTTGGCCTACAGACTCTTGGCCTGGTAAAGGTCATCTTTGTATTTTGTTCGTCTCAATTACTTTTCTCCACCAATTATCTCAAACATAAACAACATCATGAGAATGAGAGAGAAAAATGAACAGAAGTTAATCCACCAACCAGATGATGTAGACTATTTCAGTAAGACGCAGAAAAATCCGTTGGGGTAGTGCCTGATGAAACTTCTGGGTATGGACTGGCTCAGCTCCTCAGCCAACCTGATATATGAGCGATACCAGAGGATGGATAACAAAATATTTGCGCGCCAGTTTGAAATCGAAATAAATTAATTTCAAAAAAATTGGGTGCCATTGCCAATTTGAAATAGTGAACAGGGAGGTTTGAAATGGTAAACAATGACATTGAAATTAAAACTACATTAACCAACTGATGTGATAGAAGTACGAATTATGGAGTTGTGTGGATCAGAGCGATTAATCTAGCCGCTGAAGTTGAAACCGTAAACATTGCCGGAAAGACAATGGCCATGTATGGGTATGCATATTAAGAAGGCTATACACCAAGCATTAAATACCCTATACCAAGCATAAGGCACTGGCAACCAATAAATCTTATGTATTAATAGCCCAATAGCATAGGATTTATTGGTTGCCATAGTTTATAATCTACCTTACATTAGCTTGCTCTCTGCCTGCACGAAATAAAAAGTTGTTCGAAGTAATTCGATGTAGATTTATTAGATTAGTGGAAAGAATAAGGCTCTTCCATTAGATTAATGGAAAGAATACCCACTTAGATAAAACAAATCATAAAAACGCTGCACTTCCATATATTTAATCAAAAGCATTATTTAGCGTGGGATTTTTAAGCCCCATATTGAAACTTACAAATATGTGCTGACTTTAAACATTAAATGGAATTGTTTTAGGACACGCTGGTTGTAAATAAAATGGAGAATGGATAACATTAAACAATATTCAACCAACTACTCTAGAAGTGACCACGCTAGTTATTACTTTATAGCATATCGGCATTGGGATTACTCTCACAGTGATTATAAACAATTTTCACTTTATCATATACTATTTAGAGTTGAAGAATAATTGCACAAAGTTACAAGATTTGAAAAGGAAAATTGGAAAAAATAATAAATTATATTACTCAATATTGATTAGAGAATCAATGCATAAAGTAACTAAGTTAAGCTTAACTGTATGCAAGCACTAAGGTCAATTAAAGTTAACTAAAGCTAAGTGTGTTTTATGTTATGTTAATGTGCACGTGCACCACATGCAGACACTAGAGTTAACTAACTAAAGCCAAGCCAAGTGCACACCACATGTAAGCATTAAATTGAACTAATGCTAACTAAGTGCGTAACACATACAAGCACTAGAATTTAACCAAAGCTAATTAAGGCTAAGTAAGTGCATGTAAACCAACACCCCCCCCTTAAGCATAACTTAGGTGAGTATGATGCAAAATGAATGAGTCTCAACAACAAGGCCATTTTAGGTACCCATGTACAATGCATGAAAAGAGGAAAGAGGGAAAACCCAGTTGGAACTCCCCCGCCTGCCCCGTCTCACCCACCTCAAAATACAATGCAAAAAGTAAAGAAAATACAATTTCTAAGTAGTCATGTCCTTCACCCCAAGACGATTTCACAGAAATTGAAACTTTTGCTCAGTGAAAGTCTTGGTGAAGATGTCGACAACCTGCTCAGAACTAGGACAGTACTACAGATCGATGATCCCACCATGAATCAATTCTCTGATGTAGTGCATGTGGATATCGATATGTTTGGTCCGATGTCTCTACACTGGATCTCTGCAAAACTTTAGTGTACTTTGATTGTCGCACCATATGATAGTCAGAAAATGGATGATGATACCAAGCTTGGAAAGGAAATGTTGCAACCAAATGGCCTAAATGACTACATTGACTACTCCTCTGTACTCAACCTTTACTAATGATAAAGTAAGGGCAACCTGCTTCTTGCTTTACCAACAGATGCGGTCGGATCCCAAACTAATTATATAAAAGGAGGTGTAATTACAATCAAGGTTGTCGCCATCCCAATTTGAATCTATGAATCCAATGAGATCCAAAGAACAATTTGTTGCATAATGAATCCCATAGGTGATTTTCCCATGGGCATATAGAAGGATGCACTTTACAACTTACCAGTGTAACTCACGTGGCTCCTACATGTATATGGAAACTGCACCTATAGTCTATGAGAGATTAAGGCAATAGTGAGTGAGAAAAAGAAGACTCTCCATAAGTTGATGATATAATGTGTAATCAACCAATGGTGTGTCTTTGCCATTCTCAAGCTTGATCCCTAATAAAAAAGGTGTGGATGTTGGCTTGCAGTCACTCATATGAAATTGTGCAAAAGGATCTCTAGCATACTTTGGTTGAGAAATGGTAATCCTAGAACCATTCTATTTGATCTATAGTCCAAGGAAGAAATTTAGCAAGTCCATGTTTGTCATAGAAAACCGCTTATGCAATGTAGTTTTAATCTCAGTAATGGCAGAAACTAAACTACATGTTATCAAAAGATCATCTACGTAGAGTACTATGATCAATAAGGAGTCAATTTTGTTCAACAAATAAACATTTGAATCAGATTTGCAACGTACAAAATTTTGAGATAACAAATAAGATTCCATTTTTGTATACAATGCTCTAGGTGCCTGCTTAAGGCCATAGAGAGGCTTTTTTAGTTTGCATACTAGAGATGAATTTTGTACGTATCCCTGCAACTGCTGCGTGTAGATTTCCTCCTTGAGATCACTGTGAAGAAATACATTCTTCACATCCGTATGATGCACCTCCCACCGTCTTGTTGATACAATGGAGAGATCTAGCGGAATGGAATCCATTTTTACCACCGGAGCAAAAGTCTAATCATAGTCAACACCATGTACCTGTTGAAAACCTTTCGCCATGAACCATTCTTTATATCTACTAACTTGGTCATCTGCTACTTTCTTAGTCGAGTAAACCCACTTGCACATGAAGAGTTTACGATTGGAAGGTAGTGGAATGAGGTCCTAAGTCTGAATCTCAATGAGAGAGTTGTATTACTCATCCATAGTTGCTTCCCATTTAGGATGCCCAAATGCTTATGTATAAGGCTATGGATCAGATGCATGCATCATATTAGTGTGCATGGGAATGCATAGCTCCATAGCTAAGAGTGCTTGTAGAGCTTCCTCAAATTGAGCTATAGCTGTACGATCATCTAAGAGATCACTCATGTTGCACTATTTTTATGTTGAAACTGGTTGAGAATATTTTGAACTACATGAGGAAATATTATCTCAATGTTCAACAACTAGTGGTCGAACATGTGTCGCAAGAAGAGGCTCAACTAGATCAGATTCTAATCAAAAGTATCATTTGCATACTCATCAACTAGTGGTGAGGGAAACTTTGTAACATATTCATCTGGTGGTGCATGCAAAGCATCTTCTTCAAAATTTACACTCCTTTCGATAAAGAGCTCTTCAATGTTGATATAAAGAAGTATGTACCCTTTGACTTCATTACAATATCCAACAAACATGCATTCCATGCTCTTAGGCACCAATGCCTTTCTCTTCTTTGTAGGAATGTGAGCCCATGCTTGAGATTCGAAAATGCGGAAATGATTGACTTCGGGTTTCATGCCATTCCAAGCCTCAAAAGGTGTTTTCCAGTAACATATTTATGAGGAGATCTATTATGGATTTATGAATCACAATTGATAGCTTCAACCTGCAATTTTGATGGAAGATATTTTGCATGTAACATGCAATTGGCCATCTCTTTCAAAGATCTATTCTTGCTCTCGGCCAACCTGTTTTGATATGGAGTGTAAGGAACTGTATGTTGCAACTTTATGCCTACTTCATTACAAATATTTTGGATATATTTGTTGATATATTCCTTCCCATTATCTATGCAGACAATCTTGATGCATTTTCCAGACTGATTTTCCACACATGATTTGAAAATATTTGGATGTTGAAAAACTTCAGACTTGAGTTTCAGGAAATAAACCCAAGTGAATCTCATGTAATCATATATAAATGACAACACATATCTTTCTTTGCTCATTGAAGGTACTAGAAATGGACCCATGAGATCACTGTGTACAAGCTCCAAAGGTGAAGAGGCTCTTCATGCATGCCCCTTCTCAAACTTTTCTTGTGGATGATTTCCAAGAGTACATACATTACAAACACCCTTTGAAAATTTAATGGTCGATAGTCCTTTAACCATCCCATGCTTTCTAAGTTGTTGCATATATCTGAAATTCAAGTGTCCATATCTCTCGTGCCAAATCCTACTTTCTTCATTTGCATGAGTAAGTAGCAAAATAGAATTTGAGTGACGAACAAAATCAGAAAATTTATACATATGAGATCGATCATTTACCTTGCCAAACGCAACCTTCAAGTTGGTTTTCATATCATAAATTCTCACAGAATCTGAGTTAAATTCCACTTTCCTTCTGGTGCCAATGTGTGTCATACACTGAAATAATATCCACATAAAGCCTCAGAATTTGCAAGACATTCTCAAAACTTCCATCTTTGAACTGCACTCTTCCTTGTCTAGTTGCTTCAACCACAAAATTGTCTTCCATGAGAATAGGAGGCCCCACAAATTTTTCCAGAGAAGAAAAAGATTACTTTGAAGAAGCCATATGATGCAAGGCTCCTGAATCGATAATCCATTCTTGTAGTGTAGAATGAAGGGCAATCAAAGCTTGACCATTACCCCTCATTTTTTATGTTTTTTTCCTTTGTCTTCTTCTTGGCACTTTCTAGAATGTGATGACCAAGATTATTCTGCTAAAGAGTCTTTTCCATCAGATCAATAGTCTTCTACATGCATGAGGATTCAAGATGATAGCCTTTGTTACAATAAGGACACTTCGAGCTTCCTTTCTTTCCCTTTTTACCCTTGGAGCTGGAAGATTCATCTGGATATTTTGAATTTCCTCCCTCTCTTGGATCTAGATTTCTTACCGTTCCTTTTCCTTTCGATTGTTTATTTTGTTTCGAGTTGGACTTTACCTTTTCATGCATGGCAAGGATGAGATTATCTTTCTCATGACTGACTTTCTCATGACTGAGAGACTCAATCAACACATCAAGTTTGGGAATTTTCCATTTATCTCAAGTTGCAAGTCTAACTGTATGAAATTTAGAAACAAAAACAACATATTCAAGACCTAATTTAGACAAAATAGAAAGCATCAATTGACATTCCTGTTTGGATTATTGATCCAATAATCTTGTAATTGAAGAAGCAATGATTTTAATTTCGTAAATAAATATTGAATGTTCTCAAATCTCTTTGGATCTGATGAATTTATCTCATTTTCGAGATTATGAGTCTGCATCTCATCCTTCTTTCCAAATAAGTTATCCAAGGTTGTCCAGACTTGATTCAGAGTGTTGCATGCGTCCACATGGGAATCCAATGCTAGATATATGGTCCACAATAGAAGACCAAAAACCTCATCCAACCTATTAAAGTATTTGGATTTTTCAATGGAAGAATTGGGTTCAACTTATGTATCCATAATTATCTTATACAAGCCTTTGCCTCTAAGTTGAAGAAAAATATTTTCCTTCCATTGGAAGTAGTTATACGAGGTGAGAATAGTTGAAGATGGGAACTCTATTCTTTACCTTGCAGTTGGAGTAGCAATTGCGACAATTCTCTAATATTATGATATGCAAATCATATCTCCCAACAATTCCCAATTCTTTGATCTTCAAACCTGGAAAAGATAGTTCATCCACCTTATCTAGGCCCTTGTAGCTCTGAAACCATGAAGAGGTTTTCCGTTACACCAAAACTCACAGGTATTAGTAAACTTTCCAAATCGGTAACTAGGATCCCTAGGGTGGCAATTATGAATTCCATAAAGGTGTGATGATTATTCCAACACCCCTCGTCAGATATATCTTGGGGGAATCGAACCTGGGTCTAGGCTCTGATACCATGTAAAATTATTAGAGCATAGATACGGATCTAATTGAAGAATAATTTCACAAACTTGCAAGAATTGAAAAGGAAAATTAGAAAAAAGAATGAATTTGATTACTCAATATTTTAGAGAATCAATACATTAAAAAAAAAAAACACTAAATTATGCTTAATTGTATGCAAGAACTAAGGATAATTAAATCTAACTAAATCTAAGTGTGTTTTATGTTATGTTAATGTGCATGTGCACCTCATGGAAGCACCAGAGTTAACTAACTAAAGCCATGTGCACACAACATGGAAGCACTAGATTTAACTAAAGCTAAATAAGTGCACAACAAGCACTAGAGTTTAATCAAAGCTAATTAAGGCTAAATAAGTGCATGTACACCAACATCTGGCTATAGATAATAGTTGAAAATGTTTAATTTCTCTTCAATAGAACAACATGAAAGCAAGGGATGCAATTCCAGTTTTAAGATTACCATTTTAACCCTAATAATATTGTTTCCTACACACACTTAACTGAAGGAAGGTTAGTACTCACACACATTTGAATGATAATTCTCCCATTAATAACGTTTGTGGCCTCTAATCAAACAACGTCTTTGAAAAGAGAGAGAAAACTAGGAATAGGTAATAGCTCATAAAATTGCCTAAAAACCAACTTATAGTCCAGTGAAAGAGAGCATGTAACAACAAGGAGAATATGAAAGGAGTTCCTTTACATAATTGAACCACGTTTATGAGGATGCTAGGGCATGAAACACTATCCTTATTCCTCCACATTTCTATTTATTCCTCTATGTTTCAATAGGCATATGTTTTAGAATGTAAGAAATCATTCATTTCATAGGCACAATAAATTCTTAATCATAAATTGGGAAAATAAAATAAGCAGGGTTTAAACATTGGATTTAGATATGCAAGGAAGTTATCACTGACAATTCCATTCATTGATTGAAAGGAGACTATGAGAATATGCCAACATCATTCATTTTCAACCCTAGAATTGGAATTTGTAATTAGGAAAATGATTAATATGTCCACTTCCAATAGAGGGGACGCCTATTGGCATAACTAGTACAATCACATTTACTAATTTGTTTGATATGCGTTGATCAAGGTCATTTTCGTACGTCGATTGAGGTATAAAATGGGGAAAATGTCACCGATCTGCATATACAACCCACAAAAGTAAATATGATTGTGCTAGTTCTATTGATTTTCTAGTGCTAATTTAGAAGAGCAAATTTTTTTGCCACTGATAATTACTTCCAATGATACACAGTCTTACTTTAGCATATTTTAGAACATCATTAAGCAATTACACTCAGAAAATTTAACCTTAGATACGATGGAAACAATAAAGATCACATTAGGAAAGCCATGGACAATAGATACCATATTTTTCCACCTGGGAAACCTAAACTCGAGAGAAAACCCAACAATCTTTCTTAGGAGAAATAATTCATTTCAACAAAAGCGCAATCTAATTTTTCAAGTCAAAACTTAGTCAACCTAGAAAACATGTCAATCCTAGTCAAAGCAACCTAAATTGGACCTCCTATAGCTACCCACAAATTTGGACAACCTTGAGTCAAACAAGATAAATTTTAGCCTCCTGTTGTTGCCCAAAAGCTTTATCAAACTTCCCATAGATTCAGTCAAATTTCCCATTCAATATGCAGTCAAATTGCCTAAAATATACATGGTTAAACAAATTAGAATCTCAATCAAACTGCAATCAAACAAACTGCTTAGAATTTAGTCAACCTGCCTCATAAATTTTGGTAAACTACCTCATAAATTTTGGTCAAACAACCTAATAAATTTTGGTCAATCTACTTTAGAATATCTTAATCAACTTATCCATAAATTCGGACAAACTATGCCTAGAAGAATTGGTCAAATAGTGGTTAATACTAGTAAAACATTTTGGTTAAATTTTGATCATCTTCTCTCTCCTTCGCACGTGTGAACATAAGAACATATGATCTTGTGTGTGATCCAAAATAACCAAATGAGGGGAGCTGAATTGGTATATATAGTGGTCAAAAGAGTTGGGTTTGACCAAGGGTCAAACCCATTCACATGGTGGGGTCAACCTATCATTTTGGGGCCTACATGTGCTGCAAAATTATTAATTTAAATTTAATTTTGTTTCTCTTTTAAGGGCCAACATATGTAGCTAGGGAATACTGAAGGGTTATCATATATTGTTTTAAGGAAAAAACAAATGGAAGACATATGTCGCCATGAAGACATATAAAAATTGGTTATCATATATTGATGGAAGAAAAAAATAAATGGATTGCTACTATTTGGTTGACTATCTTCATGTTCATTTATTAGAACCTATTCATTTGTGGAAATAATAAGAGTTTATCATTTATGGAAATGATAGAATAAACATGGTACTTGCCACTAAAGACACAAACATTAACGTTAATATTACTTCAAAGGTATATGGAAATAATTTGCCAGAAGGAGAGGGAAAGAGATCAAAATTTACAATTTCAAAGGTACACACTTTTGTTGTTTTTGTCTAAATATAGAAGTGCCAAGATACTCATAGCTGAATAGTTCCCTGGGGATGCAAATTACATTGGTTATTTTAAAGATGAGTCAAATGTTATGTCCCTGGATGGAAGAGAACATCTACATACTGATGTCGAGATGGTTGAAGATGGAAAACTTCATGTTATAGTGAGAAAATCATCTTCCTTGCAAGGGAATTCTACTCTTGCTTCTCACATATTTCATTCATTGAATTCTATCAAATCCTTCCCTCTTGGAAGCCCAACTAACCATCATAATACATACACATATTCTCTTCAATCCTCTCGGAATCTGACTTGCACAGACTCCAGCTTCAGTAGAGCAGATTATGTTTCTATGATGTCAATCCAAGCAATGATCAAATACAAACAATGACAATAGAAAAAACAATAGCCCACATGTCTGTGATGCCAATTCCCTTATTTCCACGAATAAGATGGACATTAAGTCCTTCGAACCTCTCTCAAGTACCTACAAGCTTCACTTTCTGGATGAATTTAGTGGCATTTGGGTTGAGAATAGTGAACATTATAATAAGACATTGACTTTGAGGAATGGATTTACAAAGCCTCATTGTAACACAGTTCAGAGGCATGTAGCTGCCACATCTCTTCTTAGAGTCCTGCAAAAAGTCTTGAGTCTAAAACTCCTTTTGAAGCATTATATGGATATAAGCCTGCAGTAAAACACTTAAAAATATTTGGATCTAAAGCATTTTCCCACATTCCAAAGGAAGATAGAAGAAAATTAGACTCAAAAGCCATCATATGTACTTTTATATGGTATTGTTCGTCATATAAAGCATACAAAAATTTTAATCCCTCTACTCATAAGAATTTTGTTAGTAGAGATGTTAAATTCCATGAGAAGGATAATGAAGAACCTGATGAGCACTATGAGGAATGGGACATTTCGTACTTTGTGGAAGAAGCAGAGAACAATCAGGGTCAACAACAGACAAAGGCAGAGGATGAACAGCAACAACAATAGCAACAGAGACAGCATCAGGAAGAAATAAATGATGATCAAATAAGGTTTGAAACCACCACCCCACCACTCAGAAGATCAAGAAATCTTGCAGTAGCAGTGTTTGAATTAGGCAGAATTCCGGACAAATTTTTTCAAGAAATCTTGTAATCGCAGTGTTTGAATCATGTTTTTTTATGGTGGAAATAGATTCAGCATTATCAAAAACCTTTGGGGCACCCAAAATCTTAAAATTTGACATTACCAGATTTTATCATAAACCTTGCCAAAATTTCCATGATTTTCATGGTAAAACAAACTTTGTGGTTTTACTATGACTTTTTTTAGCATACTTTTTTTTAAAGCATACTTTTGATAAAGGCTAATTTCAAAACCAAAATCTTATGAGACCTATACACTGTTATTTGAGATAAGATATTGGATAATGACATATCCAAATGAACAACCAATCCAATCATTGAGAACACAGTAATGTATTATGAATATTGTATTTCCTATCTTGAAATAAACCCAAAATGGCTGCTTCGAACACAATCCATTAAAACCCCAAGTGAGGTTCATAAAAGACTCTGACCGACTTCTTCAAACACAGGAATGAACACAATTCATTAAAACCCCAGTACAGTGATCTGCACAATCCATAAAGAAACAACAAGAAGGAAAAAAAAAAAAAGAAGTTGCCATAGAAACCATTCAATTTTACTCATCATACCTCGCCTCCATTGACCCGAACAATCTGAGCATTTACCCACTCTCCTTCGTCACTCGCCAAGAACGCAACCAGGGGAGCCACATCTTCCACCTTCCCCACCCACTCTTCTTCGTCACTCGCCAAGAATGCAACCAGGGGAGCCACATCTTCCACCTTCCCCAACCGCTCCAACGGACTGGATTTGATCCCACCGTCTATAGCGGCCTCGCTCTTGTCGGCAAAGAACATATCGGTGGCAATAAGGCCTGGCGCCACACAATTTGCAGTAATCTGAGTGCCCCTCAATTCCTGCGCCAGGATTCTCGTCATCATCTCCACCGCCGCCTTGCTGGCCGCGTAGGCGCCGTACCCTGTTCTCGCCAGTCCCACAACGGAGCTGGTTATGTTGATGATGCGACCGCCGCCGCCGCGGACGACCCTCTTGGCGGCTTCTCTGCTACAAAGAAATGTCCCCTTGCAGTTCACTTGGAAAGTCCGGTCCCAGTCTTCATCCGAGGTCTGTGCAAGGGTTGGATACTTGGGATCCACCACTCCTGCGTTGTTTACCACAATGTGGAGTGCCCCAAAAGTGTGCTCGCCCATGTCGAATAGCTGAGCCACCTGGATGGGCTCTGCAACATCGGCTTTACACACAATCGCCCGAACACCATTATTCCCAGAAGAAGAGGATTTATTATTGATTAGGGAAGCGACTTCCTCTGCGGCGGCTTGATTGGAGCAATAATGGACGACCACTTTGGCTCCCTTCTCCGCCAAATTGAGGGCAATTTCCCTGCCAATCCCCCTGGACGCACCTGTTACAATGGCCACTCGTCCTTCCAAGGGCAAAGGGGGCCTCATACTCTTCTCCTCCTGCTGCTGCTTCTGCTCATCAGCTGTTGCTCATCAGCTGTCGCCATAACTGGAAAAAAGCGATTTGCTCTCCCTGAGAGATATTTCTATGCAGGGTGCCCTGATAGTTTCCTAGTCCGAGTACCTGATCCCCTATGACAAAAATCGGACCCAACAACAAATATGGTTGAATTGTTGAATTGTACAGTGGTGTGGTTTGACCATAAATCATATGGGCGAAGCTTGAGGAGACCGAAGTTTAAATCTCATTGAGTACATTGACATGCTGTGGTGGCGGCTCGAGGGGCGCATTCCCTTTTCCCATGAGTCTGCTCTTGCTAAAATCATAGTAACTTAGTACACCGACTTACAGGTGGTTGGTTATACTCTTGGTGTTATAGTGGCAGCTATGAAGTTTGATCATAGTAACTTCCCCTTTCTCGTGACTCTGTTCTTGCTAAAATCATAGTAACTTAGTATACGACTTGCAGGTGGTTGGTTATACTCTTGGTGTTATAGTGACAGCTATGAAATTTGATCATAATAACTTAGTATACCGACTTGCAGATGGTTGGTTATACTCCTGGTGTTATAGTGGTAGCTATAAAATTTGATCTTGAGTCTCCCATAGATTAAGCATAATAATTACCTCGATTCACCCTAGTATCATTAAGATATTCTTGCGGCTGAAGAGTCCGTATGTATTGATGGGGGTGAACAATATTTCCCCGATATATGATATTTAATCCACCTAATTTATTTGTATTTTGAAGTTTTTAAAGTTTCCATACAAAAATTTTATAAAATCAAATTAAAACAAAATAATTTGATAAAATTAAATTAAATTTTAGTCGTATAAATCAATTTAAATTTTATAAATTAATCTAAACTTCAATTTTATGAATAATTTAAATGGCTTTTTACTGATTGGTTTAAAAAAATTACCTCTTCTCCGAAGGGTTTTTGCGGTGCAAAGGGTTACTGCGGGGGGTTTTTGTTTTCCATGATTCATCCTTGCGATGTTAAGCGTTTCTGATCTGTCTCTGTTTTAATCACCATAAATTAAAATTAAAAAGTTAATTTAATTTTAATTTTAATAAATCAATTTATTTATTTTTATTAACTATTTTTATTTTTTATTTCCATTTCAATCTATAAATCAAATAAATTGATTTATAAAATAATAAATTAATTAATTAATTTTATAAATTAAAATAAAATAAATTATTAAATAAATAAGTTGATTTATGCAATTAAAATTTAATTTAATTTTATAAATCAATATATTTATATATATTCTAAACATATATTAAACCACTTCGATTTATCATATCTAAGGAGTTGTGGAGAAAAATTGAGATAATCCAAAACCAATTCATAACCTATATCCTCAAGATCAAGGGAAATACTCCCTATCCTATCTTCTTGATCGAAACTAGGATGTCCCTCATTGAAAGTGTGACTATGTTTAGATATCTCATGTATAAGAAGGAGCTTCACAATATGGAATCCAAGAGACTCACAAAAATTGCTTCTAACTTTAGTAAAAACCCCTACATGTGCCTAAAGCGCGGGTGGGATCATGATGCTCAATCTTGGCTCAACCTTTGGGGGATTAAGGAGGAGATCATCATGGGAAGCAAGGACAGTATCAAAGATACTATTACCTCTAGTTTTAAGGACAAGATGTGGGATGCTAAGGAGCTAGAGGGTAAAAGGAAGCTAAGGCACTATAAGGAGGTGATCAACCGATCCCTTAATAACCAAAATTATCTCCTTATGTTAACTAGCACTAAGAAGAAAATGAACATCGCTAGGATTAGAACTAACTCTCATGAGCTTTGGAGTGAGACCGGGTGGTGGTCTACTCCCAAGACTCCCTAGGACAATAGAATTTGTTAGATTTGTGATACTAAGAAGGTGGAAGATGAAAAACACTTCCTTTTAGACTGCTTGTGTCAGGCCCACGAGTCGGGCGTGCCGGGCGGGCGCATTTAACCGACGGATCAACGGGAGTTGGCACGAGCACACGATGGGCAAACGACGAGCTAGGCGGTTGAACAACGAGTTGAGGGCACATGTGAACGATGCAACGAGCCGACCGAATGAAGAAAATGTGCAACGCGAAAGTCATCTTGTGAAAATGACTAAGTGTTGGGTAGTGGAAAGTTTATATGTGGGGGCGGACCCGCACATGGGTGCCCACACCATGGGCCGACGTGAAGTTGGGGCGAGTTGGATGAAACGATGGGTCGGCTTGGTGAGTCAACGCCCGAACGATGGGCCAACCACCATATAAGTAAAGCATTGGGATGGTGGCAAAAATCATTCAAGTGAAGTTTCCAAGTGTTCATGTGAGCTGGAGGGCGAGCTAACTTGGAGAGGGCTGAAATTTGGCAAGGTGTATGCGGACTCTTGGGCCAAAACACTGAGCCAGGGCAAATGCAGAAAACAGAGTCGCAGGTCGTGTGAGGGCGTCGGGCTGAACGACCGGGCGAGGGCGTCCAAGGGCATTTGTCTGAATGATCGTTCGAAGGCGTTCGGGCAAGGGCGTGCGAAGGCGCCGGGTTGAACGACCAAATGGGCGAAGTCGTTCGAAGGCGTTCGGGCGAAGTCATGCGAGGGCGCTAAGCTGAACGACTGAATGAGCGAAATCGTTCGAGGACGTTCGAGCAAAGTCGTTCAAAGGCATTTGGGTGAGGGCGTGCGAGGGCATCGAGCCATTCATTATACCGGAGGTAGCCCCACCTACCACCACCTCTTTGATCACTGCTAAGAAAGGTAGCAAGCTCATCTCCCAAACTAGGAAATTCATTTTCTGTCTGGTTCGCTCCCAAAGTAAGGGGAAGATCGTCGCCACATCCATCACCCCTACAAAGGGTTCCTCCACGCAGCTTCAACAGCAGATGGACATGGTCATGAAAGCAGACAAGAACATCTTCTCCTCACCCATAGGGATACCGTTGCACTATCAGGTCAAGAATTCATTCAATCTGACTCCCAGAGCACCTCTACCCAACGGGCTGATATATCATCGCTCCATTCTGAAAAATGACAAGGACAAGAAGCGACATGGTCCTTACACAAGTACCAAGGCTATGGGGAATAATGCTTTGGAGCACAGCATTCCCCCGTTCCTTCTCTTGCACTGAGTGTTCAATGTGGACCGCCCTTTACCATGCTTCCCTCCATTACTGGACACAACAAAGATTGTAGAACAGCTCACACAACTCAACAGAAATTTCCTCATCTCATGGAGGAACTCAACGCAATGGGGACCATTGCTTCCTAAGGGGGGAGGAATGATCCAGGTGGATGTTGGTGGCCACCCACCTATCCCACTTGGACCCCCACAACTATCTCTTTCAGTTTTTTAGTTTCCTTAATTGTAGCACAATTTACTATTTTTAGTAGGTTTTCGAGTTTTGAACTTCCGGAGCCGTTTTGAGGCCCTAAATGACGTTTTTTAGAAAAACTGGGAAGAACATGGGTCCATGGATAGATGTTTCTCTACCTAAAGTTGTAGTTCTCGGATAGATATTTCTAACGAGATATTGTCCACGTCAAATGGAGATCGTATGCCAAAGTTACGACCCCGGGAAGTTGATGTACCAATTTACCCAAACGGGGCTCACAGTTTGGCGTTTCATCTTCTAGGATTAAGGAGGAGATCATCATGAGAAGCAAGGATAGTATCAAAGATACTATTACCTCTAGTTTTAAGGACAAGATGTGGGATGCTAAGGAGCTGGAGGGTAAAAGGAAGCTAAGGCACTATAAGGAGGTGATCAATTGATCCCTTGATAACTAAAATTATCTCTCTATGTTAACTAGCACTAAGAAGAAAATGAACATCGATAGGATTAGAACTAACTCTCATGAGCTTTGAAGTGAGACCGGGTGGTGGTCTACTCCCAAGACTCCCTAGGACAATAGAATTTGTTATATTTGTGATACTAAGAAGGTGGAAGATGAAAAGCACGTCCTTTTAGACTGCTTGTGTCAGGCCCATGAGTTGGGCGTGTCAGGCGGGCGCGTTTAACCGACGGGTCAGCGGGAATTGGCACGAGCACACGATGGGCAAGCGATGAGCTAGGCAGTTGAACGATGAGTTGATGGCACGTGCGAACGATGCAACGAGCCGACCGAACGAAGGAAACGTGCGACGCGAAAGTCATCTTGTGAAAATGACTAAGTGTTGGGCAGTGGAAAGTTTATATGTGGGGGCAATCTCGCACATGGGCGCCCACACCATGGGTCGATGTGAAGTTGGGGCGAGTTGGATGAAACGATGGGTTGGCTTGGTGAGTCGACGCCCCGAACGATGGGCCAACCACCATATAAGTAAAGCATTGGGATGGTGGCAAAAATCATTCAAGTGAAGTTTCCAAGTGTTCATGTGAGCTGGAGGGCAAGCTAACTTGTAGACGACTGAAATTTGGCAAGGTGTACGCGGACTCTTGGGCTAAAACATTGAGCTAGGGCAAATGCAGAAAATGGAGTCGCAAGGTTATGTGAGGGCGTCGGGCCGAATGACCGGGCAAGGGCGTCCAAGGGAATTTATTTGAACGATCATTCGAAGGTGTTCGGGCAAGGGTGTGTGAGGGCACTAGGTCGAACGACCGAATGGGCGTAGTCGTTCGAAGGTGTTCGGGTGAAGTCGTGCAAGGGCACCAAGCTGAACGATTAAACGAGTGAAGTCGTTCGAAGACATTCGGGCAAAGTCGTTCGAAGGCGTTCGGGTGAGGGCGTTCAAGGGCGTCGGGCCGTTCATTATACCGGGCGTAGCCCCACCTACCACCACCTCTTTGATCACTGCTAAGAAAGGAAGCAAGCTTATCTCCCAAACTAGGAAATTCATTTTCTGTCTGGTTCGCTCCCAAAGTAAGGGGAAGATTGTCGCCACATCCATCACCCCCACAAAGGGTTCCTCCACGCAGCTTCAACAACACATGGGCACGGTCATGAAAGCAGACAAGAACATCTTCTCCTCACCCACAGGGACACTGTTGCACTATCAGGCAAGCATTCATTCGATCTAACTCCTAGAGCACCTCTACCCAATGGGCCGATATATCACCGCTCCATTCTAAAAAATGACAAGTACAAGAAACAACATGGTCCTTACATAAGTACCAAGGCTATGGGGAATAATGCTTTGGAGCACAACATTCCCCCATTCCTTCTCTTGCACCAAGTGTTCAATGTGGACCGCCCTTTACCATGCTTCCCACCATTACTGGACATATCAAAGATTGTAGAACAGCTCACCGGTGACCCAACTCAGCAAAAGTTTCCTCATCTCATGGAGGAACTCAATGCAATGGAGACCATTGCTTCCTAAGGGGGGAGGAATGATCCAGGTGGATGTTGGTGGCCACCCACCTATCCCACTTGGACCCCCACAACTGTCTCTTTCAGTTTTTCAGTTTCCTTAATTGTAGCACAATTTACTATTTTTAGCAGTTTTTTTGGGTTTTGAACTTCCGGAGCCGTTTTGAGGCCCTAAATGACGTTTTGTTGGAAAAACTGGGAGCAACATGGGCCCTTGGATAGATGTTTCTTTGCCCAAAGTTGTAGTTCTTGGATAGATATTTCTAACGAGATATTGTCTGCGTCAAATGGAGATCGTATGCCAAAGTTACGACCTCGGGAAGTTGATGTACCAATTTACCCAAACGGGGCTCACAGTTTGGTGTTTCATCTTCTAGGGTTAGGTTTTTGGATGTTTAGGGTTTTCCATTGTTTCTTAACAATAAATAGGGCTTCGAGCCTCATTGTAACACAGTTTAGAGACATGTAGCCGCCACATCTCTTATTAGAGATAAGCTACCATCACCCTAGCTCCTTTATTTCCATTTCTGTTTGTAAGCATATTTCAGTATTTTATAGTAATGAAATGAAGTATTATTTCCAGTGCATCTTTGTATTTATGGTTATCTCTGTAATTTGTTGTGTTCCTGTTTAAATCCATATCAAATATAAAAGTTATACATCTTTTTTTTTTATCAAGTAAGAGTAGGATCTCCTATTAATCTAGCCAAAAATACATAATTTACAAGAAGCCGCACCAGCTCTGTGAGAGTTCAACAGGCAGCTAGGCGAGCAAAGTTTCGAACCATGCACCCAAAAACATGAGAAGCTCGAACAAGAAAATCGATGAGTTACCTCCAGACACTCTGGATAAAAGCAAGTAGTAGACCCTCTGGTCGTACTGTCGAGCACCAAAAGAAACCCTGAATGCCTTGGAAGACGGGGAACCGGGGCCCACAAAAATGCCACAAGTGACCCGCTGAGGGTCTACAAGACTACCACCAAAGACCAGCTAGAAACAACAGTAAGCTTGTAGAGCCGCAGACCGTATGATTCGACTTGCCAAGATCAACATATACGCTCTGAATATGGACCCACTACAAACCCACATATAAACCTGTCTTACAGACCCGACGAAAAATTTAGGCCAGCTCTCTAAACTCTTTCGGATCCGAAACGCCAAACAACATGCATGATAAAACCTACACCATTGATCACCTGACGAGGATCCAAATGTCTACATAGATATCGGGTGGACAAGTAGCGCAAGAGATAACCACCCGATGAAAGCGGTATTATCTCACCTCTCGTTGCTAAGTGTCGCACGAAGAGTGGAATCAAGGCCTTCCTTAGAAAAACCAAATACCACCTGGACCCCGCCCGATAAACCACTTGTGGTTTTAGAATCAATCACCTCGTGAAATAGCTTGTGCACTCGTTCGCCAAGCAATAGCCTTTAATCAAGAACATTAGACGGTTCTTGTGCCTTCCTCCCAAATTCTCAACCAAACCCCAAACACCATCAAAATTTCCTCATAAAGTTTTGGTCAATGGATGGCCAAACTTGTGGTACTTCCAGAGTCGATCCTCTGACCACACATTCGATGGAATACTGAGCTTTGGATTGTGGCCAATACCCAAAAAGGGCAGACAGTTTAGTGTTCCCTGTCCTCCTGCCTGTCTCCTGAACCACTTCGATCCTTCCTGTGAAACAATAGCTCCATATCTTTGTCTGCCTGACAGAGACAATCCTCCAATAGTTTTCCTGGTGGTAACAAATCCCAAGCATACCGAGAATCCCTATCCATATTTGTGACTCCTTCATTCGCCAAATGGTCCACTAACATGTTAGCTTTTCTTTTCACATGGACAAAGCTAACAATTTTTAAGGTTTGCAGGTGGGAGTGGATATGGTGAAAGACCTGCAAAAGCCTCTAATGCTTCGATACTTTATCCAGAGAAGTGCCATTACAAATTTTCTTGGTTGCTCTAATAATCAATTTCGAGTCTGCTTCAATGATAACATTATGCAAATTTGAATCCAACAGGATTTCCAAGCATTGCTCTAGTGCCATGAGCTCCGCCATGTTATTAGTGACCTTACCCAAGTGGCCATGGAAGATCTTATTTATTTGACCCTCTTCATCTCTTATAGCACCCCCAAAGCCAGCTAACCCTGGATTGCCCTTACATGCTCCATCTATATTAACCTTTAGGAAACCATAAGGAGGAGGCTGCCAAATGTCACTATCTGCATTTATTTGACTTATTCCCTTGATTATGCCCTCTGGGCTTATGGACTGGAGACCCAAATGAAGTATGATACTCGCCTCTTGGGGTAGAGGAGGATCCTTAGGAAGTGTCCTCAACAGGCTTCTTACTGTGTCTTTGAGTTGCCTTAAAATTTGGTCAATTATGTGTTGTGGCTTGCTTGCTTTGTTTTTGAAGATCTGACTGTTGCGCTCTTTCCAAACATTCCAGATAACAAACCCTAGAACTAGAATCCATGCTTTATTAATAATTTCATTCCCTGAGAAGTTATTCCTCCAATTCTTAAAAGTATTGGATATGCTGAGACTATCCCTATTTGAATGTCTAAAGATTGAGGCTACCCAGTCCCACACGTTGGATGTGAAGGGATAGAGGTTGAGAAGGTGATCCATCGTCTCCTCTTGTGAGCCACAGAGGTAACATTTGGAAGGGCCAATAAAGCCTTTTTTTAGGAGATTCTCCCAAGTTAAGATTTTCCTTTGATGCACTAGCCAGATGAATAACTTTATTTTCATATAGTGGGGGCTCTGCCATAGTTTTTTCCAGACTTGATCAGGATTCAAATAGTTAAATCCTGTTATTTCCTGTTTAGCTTCTTTGAGGTTAAAGTTACCTTCGGTGTTCTTTCCCCATCTTACTTGGTCAGGTAAGGAGGATACTAGAATCCTTCTATGCTCTAGATCCTGAGTGAGTGCTTTTGCCTAGGCCTTCAGAGGACTCCCATCATTGTGGCCTAGATCCTTCCAATTCCTCCATTTTCCATTATTCCTTTCCTGGTCCCAGAAGTCTTTGACCATAAGCAAAACTTTGTTATCTGTTTCGCTTTTGAGAGCTGCTAATTCATCCTTATATAGGTTGGGTTCCTGTTGCTAGTTATCCTCCCAAAATCGTGCTAGGTTCCCTGCTTGAATATCCCAGAATCTATGTTGCTGAACAATACTTTTATTTTCATAGGCAAGGTTCCAAATTTGGGAGCCCCTGATTTGCCCTAACATTCTAATGTGATCCTTCTCCTGCCAATACTTGGCATATTTTTGTTTCCAAAGCTTAGCCCAGGGAGTTGTCTACTCCTTAATCGATCTCCACCAAAGTTTGGCTCCCGAAACTCTACTGAGGGTTTCAGGGTCATGCAGCCCCAAGCCACCATGGCTTTTGGACTTGCATATCTTATCCCAGGCAACTAAAGCTCACTTCTTTTTCTCTTCTCCTCTACCCCACATAAAATCCATTTGTATTCTCATGATCTGCTGCTTAATACCTTTAAGAGCATGAAGAGCTGAAAACATGAAAATGGGAATTGCTTGCAAGACCGCCTATGTGAGCACAAGGCATCCTGCCAAATTTAGTGACCTGCATGTCCATTTTCTGACCTTGTCCTGAAGTTTGTTTATTATTGGCTCCCACACTTTCTTGCTTAGAGGTTTATTAGTAAGGGGTATGCCTAGATACTTGGAAGGTAGTTGTTCCCTTTGAAACCCAAGAATTCTAGTAATATTTCTCTGAATAACAATGTTAGTGTTAAAGAAAAAAACTTTTGATTTCTTGAGGCTTACCTTTGTGCCTGCTGCCATAGCAAAGTCATTTAAGATGTGTTTGATCTCTTTGTCTTCCCTGACTGTGGGTATGCCCTGCAGCATAGTGTCATCCAACAATTGTTGATGAGTGTTTGCTGCTCCATCTAAGGTGAGTTTGATACCCTGGATTCGTCCTTCAACATTTGCCATTTTGATCGCTCTGCCTAGCTCTTCCATCATGAGAACGAAGAGGAAAGGTGAGAGCAGATCTCCCTATTTGAGACTTCTAGAGGGTGTGAAGGTTCTTGATGGAGCTCCATTAAGCAGTATGGAAAAACTGGTCATGGTGACAAGTGCCATAACCCATCTTATCCAATTTTGGTCGAAGCCATAAGCTCTTAGAACTGCTCTTATATAAGACCGACTTAGCTTGTCATAGGCTTTCGTTAGGTCCAACTGAATGATCATACCAGCTTGTTTGTTGCTTTTGAGAGAGTGTACCACCTCATGAGCTTGGCTGATGTTGTTGAGGATTTGTCTTCCTTCCACATAGCTCGTTTGCTCCTTCGAGATGAGAGATCGTAGAAGGGGCTTGAGTCTATTGGCTATCACTTTGGAAATAATTTTGTACACCACATTACATAAGGCTATGGGTCTGAAACCATCCGGAGTCATGGCATTTTTCTGTTTTGGGATCAAAGTTATGAAGGAAGCATTAAGAGCCTTCAGAACCTTTTTGGATTTTCTTGAGTCTTCCACAACCTCAAGGATATCGTGTTTGAATGTTTCCCAGCAGGCTTTGAAGAAGTCTACATTGAACCCATCCGAGCTTGGGGCTTTTCCATTTTGCATTTCATTCATCACTCCACTGACCTCCTCTTCCGACACTGGCCTGTTAAGATTGTGTTTGTCCTCTCTAGTGACCAGCTGATGGATATACTGAGTGAATTGGTCAATGAACCTAGGTCTAACCTCTAGAGGTTCCTCTGCTATACTGAGGAAGTGTTGTACAAGGACCGATTCCATATCATTGTGAGAGACAACCTCTATCCCTTGAGAATCTTTGAGCTTTGTGATTCTGTTGTGTGCCCTGTGAGCCATGGTGGATTTATGAAAGAATTTTGTATTCCTTTCTTCCTCTCTAATTCACTGTATCCTTGATTTCTGTCTCCAGAAAATTTCCTCTTGCAAGCATTGCTCTTCCCATTCTTCCAGCAAAGAGTCAGTTAGCTTTTGCCACTCCTCGATAAAGCCATCTGTGATGCTGATCTGATTGATCTCTTGGAGATTCTGCTTAGCATCTCTTTTGGCTTTGAAGATATCACCAAATTCATTTTTGTTCCAATCTTTAAGTTTGGATTTGATGTGTTTGAGTTTTTGTTGGAGCATGAACATTCTAGTGCCTTGAATGTTCAAATCCTCTCTCCACCATTTGTCAATATTACTGGTGAATTTAGGGTGAGAGAGCCAGGCATTTTCAAACATGGAGGTCTATTTCTTGGTGTGCCCATAAAGGTGGCTTCTAGCTGTACAGGATAGTGATCCAATCCTCCAAAGGGCAGCATAGAAGTTGTCATGGCAGGGCCCGTGAGAAGGAGGTCCTCTAAAATAATAAATCTATAAAGTTTGGAGGCAACTTGAGAAGCCCCTCCCCTCTTGTTGTTCCAGGTGAAGGTTCCATTTATTGTTTCAATGTCCACTAGCCCCATGTTCATTATGAAGTTCTGGAAGGTCATGGAGTCTCTTCCTAGCTGTCTAATACCACCTTTTTTTCTCTAAGAGAGATCTTATCATATTGAAATCTCCTGCAACGATCTAGGGCATATTGGGGTGTCTTGCTCTTAGATCCTCAAGGGAGATGAGAAGCTTGAGTTTGTCTACTAGCTTTTGAGGTCCATAAACATTTGTGATCATGTATATTTCCTTATCACCTACAGGTTGACATACCAAAGAAAGATAGTTCCTGGATGCTTCAACATCCAGGATTCCAAATTTCTGTGGATCCCACAACGTGAGAATCCCCCCCGTCGAGTTGCTTTCTTTAACCTCTAGATACTCATACTTGATTAGCCACTTATTATGAATTTCTCTAATCTTATCCATCGAACATTTTGTCTCATGGATAAAAACCATATCTGGTTTTTCTTCTTTAATTCTATTACTGAGATTCCTTTGTTTCCTTCTATTTCTTATGCCTCTAATATTCCAGGTTGTGAGCTTCATTAAGAAATGTTAGTAAAGGAATAACTGGTAAGATCTTTCATCTTACCTGAGTTAATCAGTAGTTTTCCACATTCGTTCAACAGCTCGTTCTATCTTTTTCTTCCTCTTTTCCTACCTGAGTTCTTTGGAGATTGTGCCTGTACATTCTCCATCATTTTGACCCCATTGTGCTCCTGGCTTTCATGATTTCTTTTGACTCCAGTTCCCTTCGATTGTGATCTCCATAGAAAGAGCTATTGCACCCTATCATAATCCTCTTTTGGCAGGGAGTCCACTCCTGTGATCGTCCCTTGTTCCAGAAATTTTTCTAGATCTAGATTTTCCCTATTTAGAGTCTCCTGTAGTTCATGGTCCTCTATTCTCACTTCACTTGGAGTCATCTCATGGTCCCTACTTATCTCCATACAACTTAGTAGATCGTCCTCTTGCTGGTTGTTCACTGTGATGTCCTCCATGTTAGCTTCCTCTTCCTTCTCATTAATTATGTTCTCCATATCCTGGACTGTTTTTTTGTTCCCGTCTTCTTCCTCTAGGATCTTGAAACAATTATGTCCTGAATGTTTATCCTCATTCATCTTCTTTTGTGGACATTTACCACCTTTCCCTTTGCTCCCAACCTTGGTGAAACCCTCGTGATTTTTATCCTCAGTAATTGTCACATTTACTTCCATATTGTTTGTTGGGTTGTCTCTGAATAAATGCCCATGTTCATGGAATTTACGACACCTAAATGGGATGTGCTCATAGTCCACAGTCTGCACCCATTCTTCATCATACACTTCTAAAATTATCGCTTCCAGAAGGGCTCCATATAAGTCCATTTCCACAAATATACGCGCGAAGGAGGTATATTTTCCTTTCAAAGTCGCCTCTAAGATCTTTAGAAAATGCCCCAGCTTGTTGCCTATTGTTTTTAGAGATTCTGGTAGCTAATAATCCAGAGGAAGGGAGTATAGTTTGATCCATACCGGTAATGTTTCACATTCCGGGACAAAATTCATCATCCATGGCCTTAAATAGAGTCTTGCAGTAGCGTAGAAATATGGTCCTCCCTCGAATACTCTATCTTTATCCTCTAGGCTCGTGAACACCACTATGAAGAAACCCTTAGAACCCAGATGTAGGTGTATTTCCCTCTTTGGTTTCCAATGGCTCCTTATCCAGACGTGTAACACCCTCTCCGTCGACCATAACCCCATGAATTTGCATATGATCGCATGTTCCGTCATATGATCTCTATGCGCTTGAAGCACTGGATCGCTCAATATGACCTGGGGAATAATGCTCGACTTGGGTTTGCAGATCCCAGTTTTCCTTATGAAATTAGGTTTTCCACTATTGCCTCCATTCTCCTTCTCCTTATTTGTTTCCAGCTGATCCCCTTCATGTTCCTGAAGTCCGTTTCTTCCTAATTTTCCTTTGCTTCTTGCTTGTGATACCTTCTCCAGAGGTTTTTTAAAATGCTACTTTCCCGCATCCTTACTTCTATCTGTAACTACTTGACTGTAGGAGGGAGTAGCACTCCCCCTTGCACGTCCCACCATGGTACCCATAGTCAAAACCCTAGCACCAACTTCAACCCTAGCTCAAGTTGCAAAGCTCTTGAATCCTTCAACTAGGTCACTGTATCCTCGGGGCATTTCATCACCCTTTTCCATAAAATTTATACATCTTCATCAAGGAGAAAGAAATTATATAAGTAAAAGATACATAAATATTAAAATAACAGGGACATTAAAATATTTTATTTATCACCCATATTGAATTTTTTTAGTTATTAATATTTTCAATATTTTTATATATTATATATATTAATTATATATATATATACTTGATAAAAAAATCTTCACCATAGTGGGTTTGAAGCACCTAAGACATAATATTTTTTTTTACCTTTAATTCGGTATAAACATATGATAATCAATATGTAGATTTTAATATAATCTTGGCCATAGTGGGTTGTTAAGCACTATAATATTTTTTTTACCTTTAAGTCGATATAAGCATACATTAATCAATATGTAGATTTTAATATGCTATTGTTATTTATAGTTGAGTGTGAAATATTTTTTGTTATTAATATATATTTTTTAAATAATGCGGGCTTATTATTCTAAGCATGGAAGAAATTATATATCTTCCTCATATTGGATTGATATGAGAGTTAGATTATTGATGTTATATAATGCAATCCAGTAATCCAGTCACTCTATTATTCAGCCTAAATTTGCTTTCCCGTGGGTAGCAATGCTGAAAAGTTGACAAGTTGCGCCTTTACGATGCTATAATTATCTTTATGCAGAAATTCCAGGGATTTTATAACAGTTTTGAAGGTTAGGCGTTGAATGTTACCTCTTTATCTGGTGCTCTCAATGGAACAACTCATGTCTACCCGGATGGAATGCAATGAGCTTCCCAGATATTGTTTGCTTGTTTGTTTTATGATTTCTTTTCAGAGTATCCTTGTTTTTGCTTTGGAATTTCAGATTCCCAAACTATGTATTAATATTGGACAATGAATATATACCCTTCTGGCAGGTAATAAATGTTGTATAAGCCTAAACAAGAGTAGAGTAATAGATGCTATACTTAATTTATTACTCTTCTGTTGGTTGCATATTGATTACCTATTGGGCTTGTATCTTGTTTCTACTGACATAATTGTTTCCATGTCTATGTGGTGTCACTGGTGGATATCCTTGGGGGCGTATTATTCTGGTAAAATATGTTCTGCATAGCATCCCTATATACTATATGCACATTGTCAATTTACCTCAAGGAGTTCTGCACAAGCTTAATACAATAAGCACAGGTTTCATATGGGCCAGCACATAACAAGCTCGAAAATTCCATCTCGTCAGTTTGGACATTATAAACTACTCGATCAAACAGGGTGGATGGGGGGCTATTGGGGACTGTTCCAGACAGTTGATTGTTTGATAGATTTAGGAAACTAAATGTAAGGTTGGCTAAAGATGCATTGCAATTTTTGATTTTGAGGGCTTAAACAAAAATCCGTGCTTATTAGGCATTGATATTCTCATGGTGGTTTGGGAGGTCTGGGAGGTCCGCACTGACATCTTCAAATTTTCATTGCCATAATCAATTCACTTACAATTTCGCTCATAGCTGTCCTGGTAACTCGGGCTACTCTCAAACCTTCCTCACCAAAATATTCGAACAAACTGTCTTATAGGCAGTAGAGAATCAAGAGTTGGGTTCGAATGCATTGCCAGTTAGCAAGAAAGGTCAATTAGCAAGAGAGATCCCAGTTAACAAGATAGGTATTGGGATAACGCAAGTCCTGGGATAACCATAGAGTCCCGATAAGTCTCAGGACAATCTCATAGTAGAATAGTGAAATAGGTCTCGGCAGGTATCATCAAAGATATCGGGATAGTCATAGGCTAGGTCTCGGTAGGTATAGGGATAACCAAACTGTCTATTTTGATTTTTCGCAAATTCAATTTCAAAAAACAGTGGCAGTGTTCAAACAGAGGCGAGTGATTGCCCAAGCAAACGGAGAGAATGGACCTCGGCTTCTGAGAATACAAGCAGTGAAAATTAGGCCAGTCCGTCCAGCAAATCCCTAGGAAGCAAAACAGGACTGAGAGAGATGATATGGCAAGGAAAGGGAAACAAATTAGTTGAAGAAGGACCTGACCTGGAAGAAATGATGTTGTGCAGATGTTTTCTAAACAACAGCTCCGGCTCACGATTTCCAGCTCCGTTCTCCGTTCGTGAGATTGTCAAACCAGGCTCCTTTGTCAGTTTGAACACTGCTATACTTTGTGAGATTGATCCAAGAAGGCTGTCGGTAGTTTGATCCAAGAAGGCTTCCGGTAAGGTCATGGAAGCACGGAAACCGCAAAACAGTTGATCGTGCATCGCAGAATAGATGTGCACCGCAAAACAGGGACCGCACAACTGGGTTTTCAAGAGTGTTGAGCAATAATGCCACCCAACAATAATGCTACCAAACAGGAAGTTCTCGACAGATGCTACCAAACGGACAGATGCTACCATATGCATCTTTCTCCGAAAACACAATGTGCCATTACTACTAGAGCTTATGAATGCATAAGCTTCTGAAGAAAACATCACGAATTTCTCAAATGCCAACTAAAAATTAAGTAGCCGAAGAACTGCCTTCATGAATATCCATGAATACACGACAAGTATGACCGCTCGCTTTTGGAACTCTGCGGTTATGCCCGCTCTATTCCCGGCACCAGGTGTCAGCCTGAGAAACAAAGGGACGACGAAAGTCCCTTTCAAAGGAAGGCCTATCAGCCTAAACATTAACATGAATTGAAAAAGGTTTATCATTATTTAAAGTTTTGATGATGGTGATTAACATTTATTAAGACTAATGTGGTTTATTAGACCTCAAGAAAAGAGACTCTAATTGTCATTCTTCAAAATCTCGTTTCTTTGATCAAGGGGCAGGGAAAAAAGTGTTCCAAGATCACTATAGTTGGGCTGGCTTAATAAGTCAAGAAGATTGGAGGTGTGGCTGATGATAGGGAATTGAGAGCGGATGTGGGCAAGAGTCGGGCAG
>APFE030635646.1:0-18148 GCA_000404065.3 Pinus taeda
CTACTGCGCTGATCCTCCCAGTGCTATCTCTGCCTCTCTACTTCTGTATTCACTGCCCTTCAGCTGCAACTCTGATCACTCTCTCAACTTTCTCAATAAACCCAGCCCCAGAAAGTCGAAATCTGATCTCTTGGTGTGTTTTCCAAGCGACCCTCAAGCCTCCTCTTATACCTTTCTCGTTGACAAATCAACGACTGAGATTAAGTCCCTAATCAACGGCTAAGATTAGATCTGGCTTGATCCATGACTTTTGGACCATTTTAACACAGTTTTATATTAATTCACATTAATATTTTATTATCCCTAAGTTTAGACTTAGGGACTTCATTAAAAATATTAATTATTTTAATATCTCCCAAACTGTTTAGAATCTGCCCAAACCCTTTTTGGGTATTGGAGATCTCATGTGCCTTAGCCTCTCCACCGATTTTCGTGGCTAGAGCACATCCGATGCTACCCCAAATCAACAATAACCAGGACAACAAAGTTGATTATTATTAGTCAATTGCACTTCTTATAGTATCCAAGAATCATCCAACGATCATAAATTACCGCCACTTAGAACATGTTAACATAAGTATATTGCTAAATAAACCATAGAACCATGAGATACTATCAAAATGTGAAATATGCATCCGATTACACAATGTGACCATGGGATTAAAGCATCACATCAATCATTCATGATGTGATCAACATCAAAGATTAAGAGTCTGTTTTTCATCGTCAAGATACCATCCACAATTTAGAGATCATATGGCAATAGTTATAACTCTGTTAAGGACAGCAAGGAATTATTCAGTGCAATGAATAACCATGAGAGTGCTAAGTCTGCTGCTGTCAAAATTGATTACGAGGACAACAAAGCTGATTATTAGTAGTCAATTGCACTTCTTATAGTATCCAAGAATCATCCAATGATCATGAATTACTAGCACTCAGAACATGTTAACTTGAGTTGTGAAAATTCGATTACCTAAATCACCATTGCAGCAACTGAGTAAGTTCCTTCTATTTTTTAATTACTAAACAAATTATTCACTATTTCCTACAGTAAACACCAAAACTAATACACTGCAGTTTTCACCAATTAAATTATAAGCGGAAACAAGAAACTGAGCAAGAAAGAAATACACAAAACATTACACTGTTGTTTTTGGACAAAAGTCCCTGGAAAAACCCAATGCGGGAAAATCGGTACATCAGTTGAGGGTTTGTATTATTAAGAAGTAGTTTTTTCTGATTACAATCTTTGGATACCTTGCTGGCTATCCAGTACAAAGAATATCACTAATAGAAGATTAGTGTCATGTCCCTTCTCAAACACATTTGTAACAGGGTGCCGCTACACAATTTTGCTCAATTTTGGCTAAGGAAGAGAACCCATCATTTTTGACTTAGGGACTTAGGAGGCAATTCGACTTAATTTGGTTGTTAGTGGAATGTGGGGGCCACCCACATGAAAATTCGAATTGGCCCATTCAAATAGCTTGGAGGGAAAGTCAAATAGGTGGATGAAGGGGACCACATGAGGCAAGGGAGGGCCAAGGAGTTATAAGGAGGGAGCAACTCTGATTTTGGGTTTCATCCTTACATCTTGCAAACAAAACTACTTGACTTTTCACTTTGCTGTTTAGCTAAGTCAACTGGCTATTTAGCCACGAATCTCTCAAGCGAGAGATTCAACCTCTACTTCCAGGGACCATCCATGCTCGCCCTAGAGAGATAGTTCCACGAGTTTTTCAAGAGTTCCGGGGTTGTGAGACAACACCATCATTCAGCGTAGAGCAGGGAGTGCGTATTTCTGGGAAGCTAGAGAATACACAGAGGGAGTTAAGAGCCATCAGAGATCAGGTTTTTGCCGGGAGAGTTAGAGGGCTGAGAGAGCAGCAATAGGCCAACATTCTTGCTGAGTTTTGCAGCCAACAGAACTAGCATTCCAGCAGTTCGAATTGCTGGGCTAGGGGATAGCGCAAAGGCCACTTCTAGCAGTTTCCGTGGAGCTTGGGAGCAGGAGCTATAGGCCAGAAGCTCATCTTGGAAGTCAGGGATTTGATAGCAGGGGTTAGCCCAACACTTTGGGAGGATTTATAGGCAATTTCTAGCAGGCTGAGTTTTGCAGTTGCAGTTGAAGTTGGGCTCCAAGGGGGTTGAATTTCAAAAGTCTAAACCAGCCAAAATCCTTTGTGGGTTTCTCTGGGTTTAGGCCAAGGAGTTCGTGGTTAAAAGTGCATAATTTTTTAGGTGGGAGAAGTGCACCTTCCAGCCATTCGAACTTCACAGAAAGGTAATTTTATGGGTTAGCACAGTGCAGATTGGTGCATCAGTTGGGAAACCTTCAGCTTAGCCATTTTCCCACCTGCGTTTGGTCATGCTTGTCCATTGAGACAAGCCTAGATGCACCATCTTGTTATCCATTGTATTTAGCCTTCATAAAAGTAATAAAATGGAATAGCAGTTCCATTAAATGGATGTTTAATGTGTATTTCTTTTTTATAAATTGTTGCACAAATTATTTGCTTTTTATCACTTGTATTCCTATTTAGGATCATTACAATTAGTGAGAAATACCTCACACTATCATTGGCGATCCTGACTGATCTAGCCACAGAATGGCTAGTCCCTTGCTGCCTCTGCACAGTCATTGCGTAGGCCCAACGTCACAGCTCCTAGGGACTGCGTCACTCCCTCTGCTGATCGATTTCCCTCTCTAAGACTTCGATTTTGTCCTCTCGGTCTCACACCCCGACTTCCAGCTTTAGAAATCGAACTCTCGAGTAAAAATACGAATCTCCTTAAGGCTCTGCGCTGGCTTTGCGTCAGCCTATGTTGGCCAGCGTAGCCTCTACGCCGCCTCTCCCGGATCTCTCTTTGCCTCCTCTTCTGAGTATTCCCAGATCAAAGGGAATTCCCAAAACGATTTCTGGGTATTGTGGAATACATGTGTCCAAGCCTCCCTGCAAATTTTGAGGCTTAGAGCACATCCAATGCTACCAGAAATCAGCATTCCCTCTTAGCGAGGAATGTGCTCTAGTAATGCAACTTGCTGAAGCATCACACTTCTCTGTAACATCTCCCTCTGCGCTGCTGATGTATGACATCATTGCCCACCAACTACTGCGCAACTGCTGCATCTGTACTTTTGCTGACACTGTCATTGCCAACATTGCATCTGTACTACAACTCCCTCTCAAATTCTGCATCCGTGGTGCTGCTGGCACTGGCACTACAAACATTGCATCTGCACTACAAGCTTCTCCAACTGCTGTTGCTACTGCATTAGCAATAGAAAAGCATCCAAAATTACTGCACTGGTGTTCAACATGATGCACCTGTAGCTAGAGTTTCAACTGCTGCTAGTCTCTGCGCTGACCCTCTGAAGACTTTGCGCTGCTGCTAACCTCCGCTTTGTGCTAACTGCACTGCTGCCAACTCTAGCTCTGCACTACTCAGTGTCTAGCGCTCCTAGCTACTGCAACTATCACTCTGACACTCCTCTGCACCAACTGACACTAGTCCATCCTGCTACTACTGATATAGGCTCTCGTAGCAAGGTATTGATCCAAGAGGTGGACTCCTGAAGGATCTTGCCCATCTGCAGTTCTTTCGAACTACAGTTCTATATCACCCCAACTTTGGGCTATCATGGCAAATTCTCCCTCCTTGATCTGTGTGGATGTAGCCTTCGGATCATGCTTCTCATCCTTGTCCTTCTTCTTGAGAGGACACTGTGTAGCGTAGTGATCAAGTTCACCACACCAGAAGCGCTTGATCTTCGAAACATCTTTCTTCTTCTTTCGTTGCTCTTGTTGCCCCTTATATACGAGGGCTGCATTCTCATCCTCTTCCTTGGGCTTCGACCCACTGCTGCTGTTGCCATCAAGTTTACTCTTGACCAAGTCCCTCATCTCTTCCTGCTGAAGAGCGACCCACATTCCTTCCCAGTCTTGCAATTTCTCCCCGCCTAGGATGCTCTGGATAAATACTTGCCACTCTTCTAAAACTAAGTTAAGGGCCAGCGTCACCATCGCGGTAGGCTGAGGTGTTGACCCCACAGCTGCCAACTCGTCTCGAATTTCCTAAAGCTTTGCAAGGAAGGTATCAATGTGTTCCCCCTTCTACATCTACGTGGATCTCATCTTCTGCTCCAAGGACATCTTCCGCTACTCGGAAGATCCATGATATAGCGTGGACAAGGCATCCCACATCTCCTTGGCAGTGCCTTTGCCTGAGATGTGACATACTACATAATCCTTCACTCCATCGAGGATCATTTGCTTGGCCTTTGCCATCTCTCCCTTGTACTTTTTGAGCAGATCTGGATCCACGGGCTCAACTACCACACTGTCGACGTAGATCTTGAGAAAATGTTCATCCAGAAGGCATGACATCCTCACCTTCCAGATCACATAGTTGGATACACCATCCAACCGATCTTGATCTCGTAACCCATTGGTTGCCATCTCTGCCAACGAAAGTATTGAACTGCTTCCTCTCTCCTCTACGCAGCACTGGGCTGGCCTACGCACTCCCTGCTGGAGTTAGTAGATTTTCTCCTCTCTGTTGCTGCTCAGCAATAGAGAAATCGAATTCCCTGGCTAGGAATTCTCTGAGGAATACATTCCCTCAACAGTGTCTCCCTTCTTCCTTTTGACTATTTTTTGCCCCAACAACTGCTACAGAAAACCGTGTCACACCAGAAAACTGCCTCTTCGCAGAAGCTGCTACGCTGCTCCCTCTGACACTGGCAAACTTCGATCTGGAAGTCTTACCTCTCTATCGACTCGCTCAAAGAGAGACCTTCCTCAAAAATCTTTGCCCTCCTGGTCTGGACTGCGTAATCCCTCTAGGGATTCGATTTTCTGCCTACGCAGCGCTTCGACCCTCCTCTTCAGCATTGGGCTCTCCCGGCTCTGCTCTTGTGCTTCACCTGCAGCTTTGATACCATTTGAAAATTCGATTACCTGAATCACCACTGCAACAACTGATTAAGTTTCGTCTATTTGTTAATTACTGAACAAATTATTTACTGTTTCCTACAGTAAACATTGAAACTAATACACTGCAGTCTTCACCAATTAAATTATAAGCGGAAACAAGAAACTGAGCAAGAAAGAAATACACAACACATTACACCGTTGTTTTTGGACAAAAGTCCTGGGAAAAACTCAATGCAGGAAAACCGGTGCAACAGCTGAGGGTTTTTATTATTAAGCAGTAGTTTTTCTGAATACAATCTTTGGATGCCTTTCTGGCTATCCAGTACAGAGAATATCACTGACAGAAGATTAGTGAGAAATACCTCACACTATCATCGGCGATCCTGACTGATCCAGCCACAAAATGGCTAGTCCCTTGCTGCCTTTGCACTGCCTTTGCGCAGTCACTGCGTAGGCCCAATGTCATAGCTCCTAGGCACTGCGTCACTCCCTCTGCTGATCGATTTGCCTCTTTGAGACTTCGATTCTGTCCTCCCGGTCTCACACCCCGACTTCTGGCTTCAAAAATCGATCTCTCTAGCAAAAATACGAATCTCCTCAAGGCTCTGTGCTACCTCTGTGTCAGCCTACACTGGTGAGCGTAGCCTATGTGTTGCCTCTCCCGGATCTCTCTCTACCTCCTCTGCTGAATATTCTCGGATCAGGAGAAATCTCCAACCATAACTTCCCTGCCCCTCTCTACAAGAAATCAGTTGGAATCTCTCTGTCAACTGTTGCGCTGCTCACTTCAGAAATTTGATCTCCAATCTCCCACTCCGTGTCTTCCAAATGCCCATTAAACCTCCTCTTATAATCCTTTTGTTGAAAACCAATGGCCTAGATTAGATCCTAGTCAATGATTCAGATCATTTTGGCTTGATCCTCGTCTTTTTCTAGAAGTTTCAGCCACAGTTAGATTAATACCCTTTAATTATTTTAATTTCCAAAGTTTAGACTTAGGCATCCATTAAAAATAATTAATTATTTTAATAAAACTATCTCCAGGTGGAATTTCCCAAAATGATTTCTGGGTATTGTGGAATACATTTGTCCAAGCCTCCCTGCAAATTTTGAGGCTTAGAGCACATCTGATGCTACCAAAAATCAACATAAGTGTGTTATTATGGGCATTTATAACCATGAAACAGTGATCCAACATAAGTCAACAGTGAGCAATCTTATCGTCTAAAGAGTTATCAATCCCATACATCAACAGTACTCAGTAAGTATAAAAGATATCAACATTCAATGCATGTTTCTTTTTTAAGCCAAAACTGAGAATTTATATTGTATTAAAACACTGTGCTGGGGTCACAGCTAATCCACCAGAGATACAAATATCAGAGTCTGATGCAAAAACTGGACAGTAGGACAAAAAGGGGAATTCCTACTACTTCCCTATTTGGACCTAGATTATGTCTATTCAAAAGGATTTTGATCCATACATTGTTTCAGTTGTACATTCTTAAAAAGACTCCTAATCCGTCAAAATTTACATTTCATTCATAAAATCAGAGTTGTTTCACCCTCTCCAAGGGAAGGGTCCACTTGTTGAGCAGGATTAGTCAAATTCAAATCTGGAATGTACTTGGAGCTGACACAACTGAGTTATCAGAAGCAGAGGGCTGGTCCAGCAGCCAACTTTATCTTCTGGTTCACATCCTCAATCTGGTTTTGTAGGCAGGCTATCTCTTCCTCCATTTGGCTAATTTTGATCTTTAGCTTAGGATCTGGTCCATAGAAATAGTAAGAGTGGCTACCATCTAAGTGTAATTGATTTTCAAATTCATGATTTCAGCCAACAGTTCCTGCATTTCCAATTCCTTGTTCTTCCTTCCTGACATTCTTAATATAATTTATGAAATACTACCCCTATTTGAGTTGCATTCAGACGCCCAAAAACAGGTTGCCTGATGAAGTCCACCCCCAAGTGCCCCACAGGAGGCCAACCACGAATTCTGCAGCCCAAGAGAAGAAATTGAATTATACAAGAAGCAAGCGAGAAATGAAGCTCCGCAAAGTTCAAACCTGGCCAAACAGCTCAGAGAATCTGAAGATGTCCCGCTCTACTCTGCTGTCCAATCAACCCTTCAGTGCTTTGCTAGACAAGCCTCCATGCACCTACTGCACTAGGAAATCCCACAGATGCAGGCACTAACTGCACCAGGAAGTCCCATAGAGCGAACCCATTCTAGAATAAACATAAATTACTCCCAAAGGAAAAATTTCTCTCCCAAGGGACCCAATATTGCAGATTGATGGAGGTCTCTCATGCTTCATGAACAAAGTCACTTGACACAAGAACACGTGACATGGATGACATGAAAATACGAGTATCTGACACGTGAGATAGTGACCCCCTGGATATATATTAAAACAACTAATATATATTACACACATTTTCATTCAATTTAGAAATTAAAACATGTACATGATGATGATACAAGTTCAAGCATACATTTTGCATACAATCATGATTCATCAATGATACAACTAGTACTTACTACTACATCAATGACGATAAATTGACAAACACAAGAAATTAACCATAAAGTGCAGTTTTCTCTTTAAGTCATCAAAATCAAAATGTATTACATAGATAATGAGTCTTGACTCGCCGAGTCACAAATACAATATATGGAAATGCCAATGGAAAACAACAAATGCTAAACAGGGTAGATACTAGAAAAGTAGATTAGGATGGAAGAATCTCATCGGATATAGCTCATCAACATCAAAATCAACATCACTACCACCACTGCTCTCTTCTGCATCCTCTTCCTATGTATCCAATGTAATCTTTGCATTTGCTAGTGTGGAGGATGACCCCTCAAGAGTATCACCATCATAAAAAATGTTAGGCTCTGACAATGGCTCATTAAGATCAAAGTTGGCCAATGCCAACTCAACATTGTTGTCCAAAACCATATCATTGGGAAACACATCCCACATATTTGTCTTTCTCTTCAATCACTCCTCCCTTTGCCTATAAACAAGGCAAAGGTTGGTGTGCACATACACCATTGTCTCTACCTTGGACAACTTAAGCTTGCTCTTCTTCAAACTATACAGATTCCCATATGTGCTCCAATTCCTCTCGCTTCATGGCTAACTGCTGTAGAGGAGGGCATGCTTCCCCATGAGCTACCCACTAAGCGTAGGGCTTCTTAGCCCCCCTGTCCCTAATCACATCATAGCCTGCAAATCTACCAGTCCCAGTGGAAAACCCTGCAAAGGCATCCTCCATGTCATCAAGGGATGCTCTATCCTGAAATATCTGTCTCAATGCATCCTTCTACCCCTGTGAAATTTCACCATCCATATGAAGCGGGAATTTGCGTGAAGGTCCACCATTGAGCCACTCATTGTTGTAGTATTTTAGATTCAATGAGTGAGCCAAGCAATGCAAAGTGTGTGAAAATTCTATTGCAATTAATCTGGTAATTATTCTCTTATATTTTAACGATTATTTGTCCCAATAAATTAGTTTATTGCAAATAGTGAATAAAAACACAACTGAAAATTTCACAAATTAATAAACCACAAGAACTGAGAAAACATCACATAAAATAGACACTGAGATTTTTGGACAAATTATCCTTGGAAAAACCCCAAGGTGGGAAAACTAGTTCTGCAAATGAGGCTTTTATTATTCTTCAACAAATCTGTAATTGAAAAGTTACATAAACTGTTTGTTGTAAACTGGCAAAGCACTGACAAGTTATTTCCTTACTTCTGCAAGCTAATTCGACCTTCGGGAAGCTATTCGGCCCCTCAGAATCAATTTGGCCCTCATGTATGACCCTGAAAGTTTGAAACAACCAACATGTGCGACTTGGAGAAAACTTGCCCTCCACTGGCAACTCACACCTCTTGGAAAAATAATACGGCCTCCACTGGAAAATCAATCTTCACAGGCAAACTCAACTTTCCTCTTGCAAATCAACTTCTGTGGAAAATTCATCCTCTATTTGGAAAATCGACCTTCTTTTGGCAATTTACACCACCTAGAAAAATTTGGCCCTCTGCAGAATAATTTGACCTCCCTCTAGCTCTGAGAATCTAGAGATCCCTGTGAAGAAATCTCTCTTCAATCATTGTTAAAACCCTCTTTTGGTGTCCCACGCTATCACTGCGCCCTTGCTCAATTGAATTGTTTCTCCAAGATGTCCATCGATTTCCTCTTATAATCTCTTGTTGAGCAGTCAACGACCAAGATCTAATCTCGATTGATGGTTAAGATCATCTTGACTCCATCAAATACTTTTTCTTGAAGTCATTAGAGAGAAATCGACTTGTCTCAATTAATACTGATTAACTAACCCATTTCCCTAAGTTAGACTTAGGAAAATAATTAAAAATTGGTTAATAAATCTAATTACGACATTTCCACTTAGAAAAATAATCTAGGCTTGGAGATGATTAATCCTTTTGTGTTCTTAGCCTCATTGACACCTCCTTAGACTAGAACACCTGCTCGAGCTACATAAACTAACACTCCCTCTTAGCAAGGAATGTGTTTTGCACAACACCCAACTTATCTCTGAAGAAGATGAATATCGCCTTCCCCAAGGCCTTCATCAAGATGTCTACTACCTGTGGATTTGTAGGTATATATTATAGCTGAAATGTCTCGCGTTGTACACAATTCTTGATGAAATGATATCTAATGTCTATATGCTTAGACCTATCATGAAACATTGGATTCTCAAATAATCTGATGCAACTTTGATTGTCGCAGTGCATCACTGTTGTCTCCACCCTCTGACCAAACAAGGCTACTAACAGCTTTCGAAGCGGAATGGCCCTTGCTTGTTGCCATGCTAATTGCTATATACTCCACTTTCGCAGAGCTCAGTGCCACAGATTTTTGCTTCCTACTGTACCAAGAGACAACGCCCGAGCCCATGCTGAAGCAACACCCTGAAGTACTCTTTCTATCCACTGTATTGTTTGCCTACTCTGCATCGGTACAGACCATCAACCTGATATCATCACCTCTAGTATATTTGATCCCATACTCGATTGTACCGTGCAAATACCGCAACGCATGCTTCACTGCTATTCAGTGCAACCTCTTCAGTTCAACCATGAATTAACGCAAAGAGTTTACTGCAAAAGATATATCTGGCCTGGTGTTGACCAAATACATAAGAGAGCCAATCAATTGCCTATATAATGTGGGGTCCACATCGTTCTCCTTAGATGTATCTACCTTCCTCCAATTGGTTTTCATGGGCATAGACATGGCTTTGCAATCTTCCATCCCAAATCTCCTCAAGATCTCGATGCAATATTTCCCTTGCCCAAGGAAAATCTCCCCATTTGTTTGCCACACCTCCACGCGTAAAAAGCAGTGTATCAACTCCAAGCCTTTCATCTCGAATTTTGCTGCAACGTCCCTCTTTCGTTCTTCTATGAACCCCAATGAACCTGTTAAGAACAAGTCATCTACATATAGGACAAGAATGAATACCTCACCCTCAACCATCAAATAGTAGAAATTTGCATCTACCTCGCTCTTCACGAAGCCCATCCCCTGCAAGTATTTGTCTATGCGTTCATACCATGCCTTGAGAGCTTGCTTGAGCCCGTACAATGCTCTCTTCAATCTACATATGTGGGTCTCATTGTTGTGTGCTATAAAGCCTTTTGGTTGCTCAATGTACACTTTGTCTTCCAACTCACCATTAACGAACGTCGTCTTGACATCCAACTTATGGATTTTCTATCCCATCTATGTTGTTTGTGAGATCACGACCCTGATAGAAGTATACCTGGCCACAAGAGCGAATGTATCCTCATAGTCTATTCCCTCCTTTTGAGAGAACCCCTTTGCTACAATTGTATTTCTCGATGTTACTGTTTTCACTGTGCTTGATCTTGTAGATCTAGTGTGATCCAACTACTGCCCTATTTGTCGCTCTAGGCACCACCTCCCAAACATCATTATGCATGATCGAGGTGTACTCCTCCACCATAGCATCTCACCACACCTGCTATTGTGCAGCCTCTTGAGAGCTGGAAGGCTCGCTATCCATGATCTGACTCACTAATGCCATGTAGCCAGTGTACCTGTCTGGTTGTCTCTGCTCTCTCCTGCTCATCCTAGGAGTCCCCACAATCTCCTAAGCATCCCTAAGCGTCTGTTGGACATCTTGGTTCTCTTGCCAACTGTAGATGGTGAAATTTGAACTTCCACATCCTCCTGATGCATCTCATGAATCTACCGCATATGCTCCTTCATGCTCTATGAACTCTTAGGAACACCTGCACCTGAGCCTATGCTCGTATTGGTAACTGTATTCATATTGTCCTATCCTTGAACCTACTGTGCTACCCTTGGAGCTTTTGCTGGCTGCTTACTTTGATCACCTGCTGCTGGAAAATCTCGAGACCTTCGATATGCCTTGTCCTCCATGAATCAGACACCTCTCCTGACAATAATCCTCCTGGTCCCTAGAATAAATATCTGATATGCCTTTGAAGTCTCATTGTACTTGACAAAGTACCCCTTCTTTGCAATTTGATCTAATTTGGAACGTGTATCCCTTGGAATGTGACAATATGCTAAGCTGCCAAATATCCTGAAGTGGTTGACATCTAGCTTCTTCCCAGTAAACGCTTCTTCTGGTGTCATCTTTTCCAACGCCTTATGTGGGACCTTGTTCTGAATATATATTGTAGTATTGTGTGCCTTTGTGTTAAAATTGGCAACTAGGGACAAATTCCACTTTGTACAACTCATTTGATGGAAATGGTTATTGCATTGAATTCCTCTTTTCGAGAGCACCAAAATCGACCTAAAGATCATCAAATTTGGATAAGGAGAAATGTGTTTTTGAATTTATGCCCACTCATATGCAAATTGTGAAGGTCGGCGTCAACTCCATGTAGGCTAATAAATCCCAAACGTCATGTCTCTTCACCCTCACAAATTTGTATATAAAGAGGTGTCCTCCTATCTCATTTGTCACATCAAAGAGTCTCCAATGCATGTCTGAGGTAGCTGAGTTCTAGAAGGAGACCAAGTGTTGTTTTGTTATGAATTTTTCTTCTGCAACAGGGCCAAGATTCTTCTGAGAGATAGCCCTAGAACTTAAGGGAAATTCTGGACAGTTTGTATGGGTTATTTGTCGTTGCAGGACCAAATTCAAGAGTAGAAAAATGAGGCTGAGTTTGAGTAACTATTTCTATGCTGGTTTGTGGTCATCTCAAGGAAGAAACTCTCTCCTTGTGAAGCAGCACTTTTGATCTGTTGTCTCAGGTAGGGCCACAAGTCTGTATTAGCCTAGACCAGGAGGCCGAGATGCCTAATCTAGGTACAGATCAGCCCTAAGGACCAGCGAAGGGCAGCACCTTGCAAATCAAGCAAAGCCACAACTAAGAGAAGGAGCTTTGGTGCAGTTAGAAGGGTCTACAGTGATCTGTATGCAACCCTAACCAGACCAACCCTCTTCAGTAGTACATCACCAGCTCATGCCAGGATTGCAGTTTTGAATGGGTCATCTATTTGTCTAAGGGCTGTGATGTTAGATCTTCAAATTGGCAAGTCAATTTTGACTTCGAATCATTGTACTCTATCTCTCTCTCTCCACTGATCATTTGATAATTGATAATAAGAAGATTTGATCAAGGGTTTTCCCCATCATGGGGTTTTTCCCTAGCTTGAGCCAATTTCATGTGTTCTGTTGTCTTGAATTGTCTTCTGCATGTTTTATTATGTTCTTTCTTCAATTGCTATCAAGGTGATTATGATTCATGTGATTTCTAATGTAAATAAATGGACTAGTAAATAATGTTGAACTCTGAAGTAACTGTCCTAAGCAAAGAACATGTTAACCTAAAATTAACATGTTATCAGAGCTCAGGTGAGGACAAGCCCAAGCAAGAGAAGAATGCAATCACTAAGAAACTTGTTGACAAGTCTCCATTCAAGAAAACAAAATCAGAAGCATTCCCAGGACCAAGCTCCTTGAAGCCTTAAATCAAATTCTGGGCATGATATCTATAAGCTGAAAAACTAATCAAGGAGTTTGCAACAGTAGTTCAGTGCTTATTTAGGAGGACTAATTCTTTTCTTCTGCCTGAGTTTAGAATCATAGTTTGTGGACTAGAGATAGTCCTTATAAAGGGAGTTATCTTCAATATCTGATCTGTGCACATAAGAAATCTGAGACTTAATAGTGACGAAGAAGCCAAGATCATCTTCAAAAATCTGTGTATCTTGTGAACCAGTAAAGAGTCTACTTGAAGAACGAAGAACGGACCTAGAAGGCATAATGTTTGTGGTATGAATCTTCAAGTTTCTGTGTATATATAAATAAGAGATCCGAGCCATATCAATGACCTAGAAGCCGACTTTGAAAGAAAAAAAAGATCTCTGTGCATATAGGGACAGTGTGAATGTTCTACTTTACTGATTAAAGAAACCCTATTCAAGGGAGCATACCTAGGACTATATATATCTGTGAGAAGGCCTGTCGCAGCTTCCCTGTTACACCTTAAATGAAAATCTAGTCCTCATCCATTGAAGGAGAATTAGATCTGCTTGAGAAACATTTCTTGTGTTTGCTGAAAGCCCTGATTTGTGGGCCAAGTTTGAAATAGAAAAACTTCAGGTGTCTTAGCAGCATAAGGAGAATACTAAGCATCGCAATCCATCTTGAAGGGATTCAAGTTCTTGACTCTTGAACAGGTTCTAGACCTGCTTTAAAATTTCACTCATGTGAAAGTTGAAGTCTCAAAAAGAAATATTAGTCCACCGTAAGTAATATTCAGTAAAAATGGGAAGCCCTAACCAGAGGGCAGGATACCTATATTAGTGCTTAAAATTGGTATGACATCATATTTGTAGACAGATCAATATTGGCACCATCATATTTACATACAACATTAAAAAGAAGTATTGGAATGGCATCCTTGCAGTTCGAGGCAGTTATGATAGTTTGGAAATTTATTGACAATAGTATCGTATGAAATTCTGATGATGAGAATTGTTCACAATCAAAGTTGTGAACATGTCATGACCATGGGTAGTATATTGACATTTGTATTTCTCTGTTGATCTTCTGAGCTTCTCTTCAAAATCTTTAAATAGAAGCCAGAAAAGAAGAAGCATACCTCCCCTATTGTTCTAAACTCAATTGCATTTCAAAAGGAACTTAATTCAAGCCTCTATCTCAAAGAAAAAGGAGTCGAGTCTCCTATGGAGAAAGGAGACCTAGGACGATGGATCACCAGTTAAGGCTCATCCCCTTGCTCTTTGGCTTTGGATTTTAGCATAAAATGTATAATCTGAGATCGGGTGGATTGTCACAGCGAAAGGAGGATCACCGTGTATCTGTACATGAATCTGCAAAAAAATCTATAATCTAATCAAATACTGTGGCCTAGAGGTGGCTTAAGTCCAACATGAATAAACTTGCCCATTTGAGGTCATTCTGCAAGGCACTTCTGAAATTCCGTTACTGTGCAGCATGGTTGTGCATTCACTTTCATTTTTTTAACATACTCAAGACAGATCTAAGTCTGGTGCATATCGAATGCTATTCTTCAAAGTCATAAGTCCTCACAGATCAATGGTGTTGTGTGAAGAGCGTTGATTTCTGGTAGCATCAGATGTGCTCTAAGTCTCAAATTTTGCAGGGAGGCTTAGGCACATGTATTTTAAAGAACCCAGAAAGCGTTTTGGGAAATTCCACCCAGAAACAATTTTATTAAAATAATTAATTATTTTTAAAGGGACCCTAAGTTTAAACTTAGGAAAATAAAATAATTAAAGGGTATTAATATAAACTGTGGGTGTAACCTCTAGAAGAAGACGAGGATCAAGCAGAAATGATCTTAGCCATTGATTAACTTCTAATATGTGCCGTTGAATGTCAATGAGGAGATTATTTAAGGAGACTTGAGGGTCACTTGGAAAGACACACAGAGAGTTCAAAGTTCGATTTTTTAACGCAGAGCAGCGCTGCCAGGAGATTTTCGATAGTGGGCTATTGCAGTGAGGGGCAGGGATAGTTGGGTTGGAGTATCTTCTCTAGGACCCTGGATAAGTAGCAGAGAGGCAGAGAGACACCAGGATAAGGTAGCGCAAACCTAGGAGGGGTTGACGCTGGCCCAGAAGGGCCCACGCAGAGCTTGACGCTGAGCCAAGAGGGCTCACGCAGAAGCAGCACAGTCTTCCAGCAAAAGTCTGAGTTTGCTGAGGGAGTTAACATCTCTGAGTCGGGAGGGCTGGACACTGCTCCAAAGGGCAAATGTTTCCTAGTTGAGCTGACGCAGAGCCTTTTGAGGCTGACGTAGGCCCTACGCAGGGCCAACGCAGAGATAGCCGGGGACAGTTGGTTCAACTGTGGGAACAGCCGGGACTTGTCGGGTAGAGTGAGGTAATCTCACTAAGTTTTTTTGCCAGTTTATTTTCTTTGTAACTAGATTGTCGGAAGGGCATCCATAGTTGTATTCAAAAACTACTGCATAATAATAAAAAGCCTCAGAGATGTTGCATTGGTTTTCCCACATTGGGTTTTTCCGGGGACATTTGTCCAAAAAATACTGTCACTTGTGTGGATTTTTCTCTATTGTTCTGTTCTTGTTTTGGCAAATTAATTAATTAAGTGGAGGTTGCAGTTGTATTAGCTTCGATACTTGCTGTAGGAAACAATAAATAAATTGTTTCAGTAATTAACAGATAGGATAAGTTTATGTTATGCTCTTAACCTGCAAAAGATACCCAAATATAGAATATGCGAAGAAAAATACCCAAAACATAGAATAGTGAGAGTCAACAGCAAATATTTTATTATTCAGAAAGCAATGTTCACTGGCCTCTTCGAGGAGGCAACCTCCAATAGAGCAGAGCTCGATTCAGAAATAAGACACGACGCTCCTCGCAGGGAGTCTCTATCCTTTATATATGACTCATACATGCAATACCATGGATCAATACCATGGGTTTTATTAATACCATCTATTAATACTAAGCCCATTTGCAACTAAATGTGGTCCCGTCATTAATAGGGGTTAACCCTTACAATTAATAATTGGGCTTATTGACTCTTTATTATGACGTGATCCACTACATAAATAAGGGGGTTAGGGTGGAACCCTAACATGCCTCCCCTTAAGAATAGCCTTGTCCTCAAGGCTGAAGCTGTGGAAACTGCTGAAGAATAGTGGCTGGTTCCCAAGTTGCATCTTCCAGAGAGGTGTCTTTCCACTTGACGAGGACTTCCCTAATCACTCGACCACGCAGGGGCTGTTCTCGTGTGTCCAGGACCTGTTCAGGTTGGAGCCAGATTGACCCTTCCTCGTCCAATTCAGGTAGACTGGTTTGAATTCTGCAATTGTTCCCAATCAATTTCTTGAGGCATGAGACATGGAAAACTGGATCGATTTTTGTAGTAGGCGGCAAAGCCAGGTTGTATGCTACTTCTCCAATGCGCTGAAGTACTTGATATGGCCCGTAGAGTTTTGGAGATAGTTTCTGACAACCCTTGTCTTTGAGTGATGTTTGCTTATATGGTTGCAGCCTCAAAAATACCTGATCCCCTTCTTGAAATTGGCGCTCTGAGCGATGCTGGTCTACCTGTTGCTTCACGTGGTTTTGAGCTTGATGAAGATTCTCTCTAAGATGGGCGAGCATGGTTGCACGGTTTTGTAGGAGTTGATCCACTGCTTGTACCTTTGAGCATCCCCTTGATATAAGTAGGGGAAGGAGGGAGTTGACCATAAACTGCTTCATATGGAGTCATTTTGGTGGTGGCATGATAGTTGGTGTTATACCATCATTCAGCTAGAGGTAACCACTGTACCCAAAGATGTTGCTTTTCTGAAGTGAAACACTTAAGGTAGGTTTCCAGACATTTGTTGACGGCTTCAGTTTGACCATCAGTTTATGGATGATAGGAAGTACTGAGTTGTAGTTGGGTACCTTGTAGCTGAAGAGTTCCTGCCAAAAGTTACTGGTGAAGACCGGATCACGATCAGACACAATAGAAGTGGGCACGCCATGCAATTTGAAGATCTGATCCATGAAAGATTGAGCAACCAAAGTCGGTGTAAACGGATGGGGTAGGGCACAGAAATGAGCATACTTCGAAAGTCTGTCCACAACCACCATGATGACTGACTTGTTTCCGGACTTTGGAAGACCTGTAATGAAATCCATAGAAACCTCCGTCCATATTGATGCCGGGATGGGCAATGGTTGTAATGTGCCTGGTGCTTTGATGGTCTCCCCTTTGTGGCGTTGAAAGACATCTCATTCTGCTACAAAAGTAAGGATGTCCTTTTTCATGCCTGTCCAAAAAAATGATCTTCTGGTGCGAGCATACGTCTTCTGAAAGCCTGAATGTCCTGCAAGGGGGGATGAATGCAATTATGCCAAAATGCGACTTTTGAGGCTAGATGTTGGTGATATTACGACTCTGTCCCTGTAGCGAAGAATCTCATTCTTCCACGAGTAGCCCTTGGTGGGATTTGGATCCGCCTGCAATTGAGAAATGACTTGGGAGAGCCCGGGATGTGAAAACCATTCCCTGCGAGCCTCTTCAATCCATTCTGGAATGGGAAAGGAAATTGCTAGTAGGGTACTTTCTTCCTCAAATTAGCAAGATAATGCATCTGCTACACTATTTTCTTGCCCTTTTTTGTAAACGATCTCATAATCATATCCCAGCATTTTGGCGAGCCATTTATTTTGTTGTGGGGAGGCGTTGCTCCAAAAAATATTTAAGACTGTGATGGTCTGTGCGGATTTGGAAACGTCGCCCCAGTAAGTAAGGACGCCAGGTCTCTACTGCATGTAAGATGGCCATCATTTCCTTCTCATAGGTAGATTCACCCAGATTCTTCCCACTTAGTTGTTGGCTTGTGAAGGCCAAAGGTCAACCTTCCTGCATTAAGATTGCCCCAATACCTGTACCTAAAGCATCACATTCAATGACAAAAAGATTTGGTGAAATCCGGTAGTGCTAAGACTGGAGTGGAACACATGGCATTTTTCAGAGCTATAAATGCTTGTTGTGCATCCTCATTCCAGAAGAATGAATTTTTCTTCAGGAATTACGTGAGGGGCTTCGCTATGCGACCATAATTGCGGACAAATTTGCGATAATAGCCTATGAGACCCAAAAATCCTCTCAGGCTCTTCAAGGTCTTAGGTT
>APFE030635647.1:6160-33167 GCA_000404065.3 Pinus taeda
TGTTCAAGTATGGGGTTAGTACAGGGAGCTATAAGGATAGACTGTGACAGCCAAAGTGCAATTTTTCTTGGCAAAGAACCCTGCTTATCATTCAAAGACAAAGCACATTGATGTTCAGTATCACTTTGTGAGGGATATGATAGAAGACAAAAAGGTGTTGCTGGTAAAGGTGGACACTTTGAAGAAAACTGCAGATGCATTGACAAAATCTGTGAGCTCTGAGAAGTTCTCTTGGTGTAGAGAAACAATGGGCATTCTCAGGCTGAAAATGACCAATGCTCCCCTGTGAAAGAAACACAAGGGAGATTGTTGGGTTATGTAAATCTTCCACAACTAACCTACTTGAACCGGGGTTAAGAGGGGGGCGAGCCTCCCCCCTTCATTTGCGCCGATTGCGCAGTGGGGGTCAGAGGCAGGCGGACGCCGCCCCCTCTTCATTGTGCTGATTGATAGCGGCTGGGTCAGGGGGTTGAAGGGGTGGGTGCCCCCTCTACGGGTTTCGGGTTGTGCCCTGGGAATTTTTTGGACCCTATAATTAGTTGGGCGAACTACTACTGGTTTTCGGTCCATGGATTGGATGCTTCGGCATGTATAAATATGTATTGTAAACATTGAAAGGAATATAATGAAAAATCAAGCTGGTAGTCTCGGTTTTGAGATCCAGTGGGAAATCTCTGTGTATATGGTTTTATGTGTTATGCTCTCGCATTTTTATTTTTCCTGTGATTTAGAATTCGTATGTAGGTAATTTTTGTACAGGGTTAAAACCTACATTTCCCTGCAGCCAGGGTTTTCCCCGAGTGATAAAATTTTGGCGTCATTTCCAGTGGAACAAAAAACATATTTTTCCCCTAATGATTTTATTGTTGAAGATCAGATATTTGAGGGCAAATAGAGATTTGTATATCAGTTGGGATGCAAGATGTTTGCTTTGTGACTCCACACAATGATCTAAAGGGTTCTTATTGACATAGTTCTGGCTCATATAAGTGTTCATACTCAGAGGAACCTGGATCCAAATCCACCTCATATTTTTTCAAGCCCATAAAAGTTGTTTAGGAAAAAGACTCCCAAGGAAACATGTACGGTAGATTTAGAAATATTTTTCTCTCTACCTGCAAAACTTGAAACTTTTGAAGACTTAGTGCTAGATATTAAATTTGAAATTAGCTTACTCAGATCTAAGTCCGAGATTAATTTGTCAAAAATTGTTTTAGATCCAATAGATCGTAAAACCTTTACCCCTGGGCCCTCTATCCTGGAACTAGAGCTTTTACCCCAAGATTTTGATATTTGACTCACTTTCAAAAGTTGGAACAAAAAGTCAAGGAACTTCAGGAAGTTGCTACTAAATATCTGACTTATACTTATTTCATCCCATCTTTGTTTACCCAAAATACTGAACTGTCATCTGGAGGTTTTCAAAATCATTTTTCATGAACTGTCATTCCAACAATATCAATATTTGTAACTTATGTTGTCTTTACTCCTACTATTAGTACAAGTTCACATCGTAGGCCTATTGTTGCCCAATATGCACCTTTGAATCTTCCAACACAGGTCCATGATCTCCCACAGAATTATGGACAACGTATTATTTAGTTTGATGGGACTGGATATTATACTCTTCAACAACATCTAGACAAACTCAATGATTTCATAGATCTATAAGAATTTGAGCATGATGATGTAAAAGTGAAGCTTTTTGTATAGATTCTGTATGGTGAGGTAAAGAAATGGTTCAGACATTTGCTTGTAGCTAGTATTAAAAACTTCCAGGAGTTTGAACGGTTGCTTCTTGCCACATGGGAAGTGAAGAAAACCCCATTGCATATTTTAGCCGATTATAATGCACTCAAAAGAAACCCAAGAGAATGTGTACAAGAATTCACTATCAGATTTAATAAGATTTATAATTTTATACTGGGTGAAATCAAACCCCCTCCTAGTTTAGCTTTATTACATTATCCTAACTGCTTTGATGCCAAGTTGGCTTATCAACTCCGTGAGTGAAACCCTACTACTTTGGAGAAATTTTAGAGTAATGTAATTGGAGTGGAGGCCAATTTATTCACAAAGAAGGAAAAAATGAAGGTTCAAAGAAGAGTAGGTTTCAAAGAAGATCCATCTTCATAACATGACTTGAAATTTGATGTAATGCTAAAAAATATGGAGAAACGGGTGGATAAGTTGACCCCTCCCCGTGAGAATCAACCTCAAGTCAGAAATATGACTTTTAGTAGACCCCAGGATGCTTAGAATCGTCTGAGAGTGCAAAAATCTCCCGAGCAATAGCATCCTATTATTTGGCCTCCTTTTTCGGAATCATTTGTAGATGAGGATACTAATGAAGAAGAAGAACATCATATTGAGTGCTTCGATGGCAAGGAGATCCAATTTTTTTCCATGAAAGAGGAACATGACCTTTATGCTAGATGCTCAGGAGGAATAGACAGTGTTCATCTCTGTGATTCAATTATTTATCAATAGGGGTACAATAATGCAGTGGTAGATTTTCAAAGATAATACAACCTCAGAAACTAGAATGTTCCTATCAAAGCTCTGCCACAATAGACAACAGCCGAACAACAAGTTGAACCCATAAAATAGATACTAAAGTGGCGAGAGGATTCAAAGAAGGAAAATCTTAAAGAAGCAAGAAAGGAGACCAAAGATGCAGAAAAATTACAGTCAATTTTTAATTTGGAGTCTAAAATCACTAAGTTGAAAGTGTCCATTCCTTTTGCTGAATTTCTAAGAAATGAGAAATATAGGAAAATAATTTCTACTATGATTAAAAATCCAAATATTGATCATGTCAACATAGTTTCACAATATTCTTTGAACCTAGATGATGATGCTCCCAAATTTGTATTTGGCCCACACATCACAAGTGCAAACAATGATATGCCCCCATTTTATATAAGTATAAATGTACATGATATGATTCTTCATAATGCAATCATAGACTTTGGAGCCTCACATAATCTCATGCCTAAATCAGTCATCGACCATCTAGGACTTCAAATTACTAGACCTTATAAAGGTTTGTTCTCCTTTGATTCTAGAAAAGTAAAATGCTTAGGGCTGATTAAGGATTTGGTTGTCACCTTTGGTCATATTACCGATAAAAGTGCCTTGATGGATATAGTAGTAGCATAAATTCTTGCAAGATTTGGCATGTTGTTATCCCAATCTTGGGTAGAAAGTTTGGGAGGAAATTTATAGATGGACATGACTTATGCTTCTATACCAATTTTTGGTGAAATGAAAAGTCTATACCAAGAAGTTAAAATGTCCTATATGGTGTGTAGAAAAATGCAGTAGAATAATCATCCAATATATGCAGTAGACATAGTGTTGGGGTCACAAATCTTCTTCAATGATGGTTTTTTTAAGGGTGAAACATCAACAACGAATGAAAATTATATTCAGCAAGAACATTTTCATATTTCTTCAGGGGAGGTCTGGAAATTATACTTTGATGGATCCACATGTGAGAAGGGTTTGGGAGTAGGTGTGTGATTTGTTCCAACATATTGTATAAGTCAATTTCATTCTTTTAACTTAACTATTCGATTTTACAAATAACATAGTGGAGTACAAGTCTCTCTTTATTGATTTAAATTTGTTATGATAGAAAAAGGCACAGAAAGTTCACTTTTTTGGAGATTCAGAGCTGGTTGTGAACAAAGTTAAATCTATCTATCAAACTAGGCATCCAAGAATGAGAGATTACATAAATGAAATTTGGGATTTGTTTTCTAACTTGTTTGTTGAACTTGAAATATCATTGATACCAAGAGAGAAGAATGGAATTGCAGATGCTCTGACAAAGGCTGCTAGTACATTCAGAGCTCCATTGTATTCAAATGAAAAATATGAGATAAATGTTATACATCGACCTTTAGTTCCAGATAATACAAAGCATTAGCAGGATTTTGAAGATGATCAACAGATCAGAAGATTTTTGGAGAGAATTGATGAACTCCTCAACACTGCAATAGAAAGACATGAAGATGAAATTGCAGATGAAAATTCTTAAACAATAGTCTATTTGAATGTTGTAGTAGGAAAGGAAATTATCCAGCGTAGTAATAATTTGATTCCTAGAGGCTTAGTACCTTTAGAAATATTATTTGATTCTAATGATGTAGCAGTGAAGCCAACAATTATGACAATCGAGGGGGAGATGGAGGATAACAATTTGGGAACTGAAAGTGACCCAAAAGTTGTCAAAGTTTCCAGCACTTTGAAAAAAACACAGAAAGCACAATATGCAAAATTACTGAAGGAATTCACTGATATATTCACCTAGAGGTATGAAGATTTGAAAATTTATGATTAGTCCATTATCCAACATATTATACCACTTAAGGAAAATGAGAAACCATTCAAACAAAAGTTAAGAAGGATCAATCTGAAACTATTTCCACTGATTGAGAAAGAAGTATAGAGGTTATTGGCTACAAAAATTATCATTCCACTTAGATTTTCCAATTAGGTAGAAAATTTGGTGCCAGTAAGAAAGGAAAGTGGGGGAATTCCCTTGTGTGTGGATTTGAAAATTTTAAATAACGTCTTAATGGATGATAATTATTCTCTGTTGAAAATGGATCACATTCTCCAGAAGTTGGTTGGTTCAGAAAGGATTTCCATGCTAGATGAGTTTTTAGGATATAATCAGATCTTGACCGACCCAAAAGATCAGGAGAGGACTGCCTTCACCACACCATGGGGTACGTTCATGTATTCTAAGATGTCATTCAGACTCATGAACGCAGAGCCACTTTTCAACGCGCAATGGAAATCACCTTTGTTGACGAAAGAGATAAGTTTGTGGTGATTTATCTAGATGATATTAATATTTTTTCAAAGTTTGAATCCGCCCATTTGAAACATCTTAGAACAGTTTTTAGTAAGCACATGAAATTCAGAATTTGTCTTAATCCGAAGAAATCCCATTTTTCCATGATAGAAGGCAAGTTGTTGGGGCATATAGTGTCAAAGGACGACATCAAGATATACCTTAGCAGATTGAACACAATCCAAAAGATTGAACAACTAAGAAGTGAAAAGGAAGTGAAATATTTCTTAGGTAAAGTAAATTTTATGCGTCGTTTTATTCTGAATTTTGCAGAAATCTTAAAAGTAATAATAGGATTGCTTAAGAAAGGGAGAGAAATTAAGTGGATTGAACAAGTGAAGAATTATTTTAATGATATCAAGAGAGCCTTAGGCCAAGCGCCTCTACTCATGAGTCCAATTTTTTCAAAAGATTTCATGATTTTTTCTTTTGCTTCCGAACACACTATTTCTATTGTGTTTCTTTAGAAGAATTATCTAGGACAAGAACAACCCATCTCCTTTTTAAACATGGCATTGAGGGATGTTGAACTAAAGTACAATATTCTAGACAAACATGCATATGCAATGACCAGAGCACTAAATCAATTTAGAGTGTTTATTTCGCATTCTCATGTGATTGTGTATGTACCAAATGCGGCAATAAAGAGTATTTTAGTACAAGTAGATGGTGATGGAAGAAGAGGGACATGGATTGCTAAAAATTCAGGGTACGACATGGAAATCAAACCTACCAAGTTGATTAAAGGACAAGGTCTAGCTAGACTAATGACTAAGTCAAATTTTGATTTTGTTGGTATAGATTTTTTTTTGAATTATCAGATTTTCCAGATGAAGAATCAATGGTTGAAGATGAATATTTTTTTAAACAATGTCCATGGTATGTTTATGTTGTTTACATTTTGCAAAATTTATGAGTGCCACCAGGAATAGATAATACCCAAGATAGATTTTTGAGACTGCAATCCGTTAAGTATTGTCTTTTGAATGGTTATATATACTGGAAAGCTCATCATGGTATTTTGTTGAATAGTCTTTTAGAATATGAATCTAAGAAAAGGAGTAAAGAGTTTCATGAAGGAGCATGTGGAGGGCATCATTACTAGAAGGCCACAACATATAAAATCTTGAGAGCTGGTTTTTCTTGGCCTACTTTATTTTTTGATGTTAGAAAATAAGTAGTAGCTTGTCACAAATGTCATTTGTTTGAAGGTAAGTCAAAACTAATGTATTTACCTTTGAAACCTATCTTTGTAGACGCACCCTTCCAACAACAGGGCCTTGACTTTATTGGTGAAATTCATCTAGCATCATCAACACAACATCGATGGATCTTGACAAGGACATATTACTTTACAAAATGGATTGAGGCACTTCCAAGCATGTAAGATACTGATCTTGTGATTATTCAATTCTTAGAAAATATTATTTCTAGGTTTGGTTGCCCAAAGAGGATAATTACCGATAATGCATAGGGTTTCAATTCTGAGAAGTTAGTAAAATTCTGTGAAGATTACCATATCATACTCAACCATTCCACAACCTATTACCCTCAAGGTAATGGACTTGTAGAATCATCCAATAAGAGTTTATTCAGAAATATTAAAAATTTATTAGAAGATAAAAAAAAGCCTTGGCACACAAAACTTAAATTTTCCTTATGGGTGGATAGAGTTAGCACTAAAAGGTCAATCAATACTTCTCCTTTCCAGTTGGTATATGGTGTTGATGCATTGTTTCATGTTTCAATTGGAATGCTTATTATGAAATATTTGCAAGAGTTGGGAGAAGAACCAAATCAACTACATGTTACAGGTCAATTTGGGCACATCAACCCCGACTTCCAGATCAGTACTATTAGGGTCCATCAATCCCTAATTTATTTGTTTTCATTCCCTAATGAGGTCAACCTACATCATGCTTGCCTCACAAGAGTTTCCATGACACCATTCATCCAAAAAGTGTCCCTAAGGAGATTAGTGCAGGTAGCCTTCTATTAGGCTGCATTGCAATGTAAGAATTGCACTGACTAGCTGCGCTGCAGCGCACTTAGCCTTTGTTTCACCTATGCTAAGCGAGTTTCAACTAATTTTTTAAATGAACACATTGGATTCCTCATCCAATGGATACTGTTGGAAGTTTCCAAGTTGGTTGAGCTCGCATTTGGATGAAGAAGAGGATGAATGAACCTCAATCCATTATCCATTCCTCCATGGAACCACTTCCCAAATTTGGCAGAGCATTCATGAAGGCCATTAATGGCTTAACCTCCTCCATTCAGCTATAAATTGACCAAGCATTCAAAGGTTGGTCTAGGTTGGAATTTCTTGAGCTAAGGAGATGTTGTTTGAATGAGATTAGTAAGAGTATTATACTGATGTCGAATTGTTGCTTCATGAGGAGAGAAGGGATCAAAACTAGAAGGAAGACACTGAATCAAGCATGAACATTCGTAGGTTGTAATCTTTCCTTTTATCAATAAGAATTCAATTTTTTTCCATTCATGTTCTTATATGATGTATATCTATTCTAGATTCTATGATATGTTTAATTAACAGATCTTTATTGTATGCTTTGATGGGTTTTTGTCTCGACTTGTGTGCAGGTAATTTCCAAGTGAGTTAAGTACGGAAAGGAGCAGCGGAATCGGTCAAAGGAGAGAGGGAGAAAGTGAAAACCACAGGTTGGTTTCTCTTCTTGCTTCTCTTATCTGTTGATTAAATAAAAGGTAGTGAATTACTTCATCTGTTGTTTCTAGACTAGCTACTAAGTCTAGAGGGTTAGGTGTTTGTAGAAACACTAAATTTTCCCAAAATAAATTGGTGACTCGGCTGGGGATCGTTTTAACCTTTTAGTAGCTTATAAGCCTCCTAAGACATTTCTACATACTATACTTGTGGTTGTTGATTGAATTTCAGTCTTCTTTCATTGAAAATTGAGTCGAAACCATGTGAAAATTGCCTTTAGAATGGCTTATTGTCATCAACGCAGTCTAATGAAGGACACAGTGTGCTACAATGCACTTCCTGCATAGGGCCAATGCGATTCAATGCACTATCTCTAACTGTTGCCTGCACTGATCCCTTGAGGGTCAATTTCCCATCTAGGAACTAAAAGTTTTCTGCCAATTTTCTCTTGTTTCAATGAGTTGTTGAATGTCAATGATGTTTTGTCTCTGAAATCAGTTTTTTATCTCCTTATTCGACCCGATTTAGACTGGATTTTTGGATGTTTTTTATGTAATTTTTTATCATTTTCAATCCATTGTAGAAAGGTAGTTTTGATCGATTGTTTTGTCGAAAATGAAGTGTCGTAAAGTCTTCCTTCATAAATAATTGATTGATCTATTTGTGCATTTGATTTGTATTTTCATTTAAAGTGTCGAAAATCTTCATTTCTTTAAAATCAAAAGTGTCATAGAGTCTTCCTTTCCCTTTAAAATAAATTGTCATAATTCGTCATTTTTAATGAAAAGACTTCTGAATCATTTGTGCATTAGTTTTTCTTATTGCATCATTCACATTAAGAGAAACTGAAAATAAATACATGTAATTTGCATTTCAGAGTTTGAGTTTGTGTGTTCAAAAGGAATGGTTTAGGGAATTGCATTAGTTTGTGCTCTTTGTTGTTTGTTCAAAAAGTACTTGTATGCTCTATCCCTCATAGCTAGGATTTTCATTGTTGAAAACAAATGGAAAGAGTGCTTCTCATTCTAGTTGCATTCTTAGGAATTTCGAAAAACATCTTGTGGTGAACCCTCAAAGGTAAATTTTAGGCAAGATCAACCTAAAATTTACATCAATTAATCTAATAATGCATTGGAACTTAATGAAAACATCTAGAGGTCTATGCTAGAGACATGTTCCAGCATCTTTAAAACTAGTGGCTGTCATTTTCACTCAGGTTGGGTGATTCCTCCTCTCTGATTCGATAAGTGCTAGTATGAACTTGTGCTCCCTGTATCGTCGAGTATATAGTGGGAGACTCCAATAGGTTGAAATCCTTTATCCCTAGGAATCCAAGTCCACTGCCTTACCGATTGCAATGCACCGAACACAGAATTCAGGAAGATTGATTGCTGTATGTAAAGTCATTGGTCATTTCTCTTTCATTTATCACCAAGGTGTATATTGTAGTTTTGTGATTTGTCTGGTAAACCCTCTTGTCTATAATCTCCAGAGCAGTCACTTTCATTCCTTTTCAACTCTTTAAAACTAAAAGGATCGTCTGAGCACTTGTCCGTTCGGGCTCATTAAACATCGAAGGCGACTAGAGTCATATTTTGTTTTTTCTTGACTCTTTTAAAATGAAAAAGCGAAGTTGTGTTCCAGTGTCATAAAAATTAATTGATCGTTGATAACATCCTCCATGCTCGCTTCTTAGTTGATCTTAGGTTGAAACATATGGCAACAAATCTAGAGTCCACCAGTCAAGGAATTCCTTTTGATGGGAATCGTAGTCCTTTTCCTCCATTTGGAAATATTGGTGCTCCATATATGGCTACATTGTCCCTTCTAGGATTTTACCATTGGCTTGCCAGTATGGTTATTTTCAACCTCCTTGGTTCAAAATGTCGTGATTTATCCACAATCGAGTACACCTCCAACTAGACAAAATCAACCTCCAGTTGATCCTAAAGTTGACCCTTTTCCTTATTCCTCGGTTGTTTCTTCCTCCCCTTCTTCCTCTTCGGTGAAAGTATTGGTACTAGGAACCAGGTGGCTAAGAAAAATAAGAAAGGGAAGAAGAAGAAGAAGAAGCAAATTCAGCAGAGGGCCAACAAAGCAACCATTGCTTTGAATGCAACATCTGATGAGAAACCATCCATCAAGCCTCACAAAGTTCGATATCCATGTAAAATTTGTATGGGAGACCATCTTCTTCAAAGTTGTCCTGATATTCCTTAGATCTTAGCAGAATGGTCTTCTCTTTCACATCATCCCGTGCCATCAACTTCTGGAGATCATGTTGGTGACACACCATTAACTAGTGCTAGTAAAATTCATGGAAAGAAGGGTGAAGCTAAGTTTCCTTGTAGGTTATGTGAAGGGAATCACCCCCTTCGCCTTTTTCCCTATCTAGATGAAGCCAAGAAAGTGTTGGATAACTGTCCTGCTCACTGCAATGACTTCCATCTGGTTATAGGAAACTCTCCCTAAATCCTTCACTAGTAGATGAATTGACTGACCAAAATCAATCATCTGTCAAAACCACTCTCTCTGAAAGTGAATCCTATGAGTCTATACCCAACCCAAGTCGACAGGTCGAGGTAATAGTTGACCCGATTTCACCTTTAGTAAATCGTACCCTTCCCGATGACAGTGAATATGATACCACTCAAGTTCTTTTTATTTCTTCTAATTCTAATGAGCTTGGGGGTAGTCCTCCTATTCCATCAAGACAAAAGGAAAATCATCCCGCTCTTATAACTCAAGGGGTTAATCCTCCTGTTTCTACGGTACCCCCTCCAAGTAGTTTAGTCACTTCCTTTGATTGGAATCAACTGGCAGGATTCTACCTTCCTTCTTATGTGCCTTTCCAGATCATAGTACAATTTTGTAATATGATTGTATTGGGCACTATTATAGATGAAGGTGCATCAGTGAGCATCCTTTCCTCAACTGCTTGGTAAGCGCTTGGTTTGCCACCGCTTGTGCCTGTTACACATAATCTGTTGGGTTTTAATAAAGGAACCAATCGACCATTAGGGATCCTCCCTCAGTTACCTATTACTTTGGGAGGAAAACTCATTTATCTGAATGTGATTGTAGTCCCAGGCCCATTAGATTACAATTTACTTCTAGGGTGTGACTATGTTTATGGCATGGGAGCTATTGTTTCCACACTGTTTCGAGTGATTTGTTTCTCACATGAAGGTAGAATTGTCACCAATGACCAGCTTTCATTTCCCAGTCCAAATATTGCTCCTTGTCAACCTTCTTCCCTAAATGGTTCTTTTACACCAATGGTATCATCCCCACCATGAGTCAATTATGTGGCAACAAGTTCCATACCTACATCGACTGACAATCAATTTAGTGATGTTGTACATCATGTACTAGGGGCATTAGAACCAGATCTCTCCTTCATGACCTCTTATGAGTTGTGATTGAATCCGAGGATAATTCGTTGTCTTGTGTCAACCTCGTTTAAAAATGAAACCAAGGATATGAGGATAGTTATTTTACTGTGTCAAACTTGTTAAAAAATGAAACAGATCCATGAGGATAGTTCCTGGTCTTCTGTTAACCTCATTAAAAAATGAAACAAGGAATCCAAGGATATTTCGTTGTCTTGTGTCAACCTCGTTAAAAAATGAAACCAAGGATATAAGGATAGTTCTTTTACTATGTCAACCTTGTTAAAAAATGAAACAGGTCCATGAGAATAGTTCCTGGTCTTGTGTCAACCTCGTAAAAAAATCAAACAAGGAATCTGAGCAGAGTTCCTTGTCTTGTGTCAAGCTCATTAAAAAATGAAACAAGGTCCCCTGGAGCAAATTTTCAAGTTGAGTCTTTGAGTAGATCTTGTAAAATCCCAGTCGAGTCTTTCACTTGATCTCGTAAAAGAACCTTCATTCCATCCACTTGATAGCCTTGAGTAGTCTACTTATGTGAATGTAATGAAGCTTGGGGGGCATGCACCTAAAGGTAAAAGTTAAGTTTCGCTGTAGTTTAAGTGAAGGGAATCATCCCATTCACCTTTGTCCCTATCTAGACGAAGCCAAAATGGTGTTGGATAACTGTCCTGCTTCACTGCAATGACTTCCATCTGGTTACAAGAGACTCTCCCTTTCATCATGCTAGGGGCATGTAAACCAATCTCAAGCATAATTTTTCTTTTCAAGCTTGTGTAAAAATGAAACTGAATCCAAGCATGGTTTGTTCATTTCAAGCTTGTGTAAACATGAAATTGAATCCAAGCATAGTTCCTTATGGTTCAAGCTTGTCTAAAAATGAACCCATTTCCATTTTTAACCCTCGTGATTGTCATTCTATCAGCCTTTTTTGTCAGATGATCCTTGGTTATTCTCATCCCATCGCCACCATCCCTTTGGCCAATCATATCCTTTCACTTGGTTGTTTTACCCTTTTTGAGGAACATTTGCAATGAGTGGTCTTATTAGCCAGCCTCTTCACATAAATCAACATGTTTTGAGAAGTTTGAACATCACTGGAACCAATTGCTACCCTAGACACCACTCGTTCCTCAAAATGGAGTCCTCTATAAGCTATTTTCAGACTCTCTAAATATGAAAAGATTGTCGAGCGCTTGTCTTTTCTAGCTCATTAAAGGATTGGAATCAATATCTCTCTTGTATTATTTTACATTTTTTCAGACTTGAGAGATTATTTTACGAAAAAGAACTTTTGAAGTTTCCTTTTCGTCCCTTTTCAAACTCTCTAAACATGGAAAGGACCGACTTGTCTTTGTCGTTAAACTCGCTAAAAAACATTAAATAGCAACAAACTTGTCCATCTAGACAAGACTGAGTTTCACCTTCGCTAGACTTGTTAAAACATCAAATAGTGATGGATTCACTCGAAGGGTGGAATTACACAACAAGCATATGTTATCCTCCTCAATCTTAATTACAAATAAAGAGGTACTGGTCATAAATGACTGGGGAAAATGGGAAAAGGCCGGGAAAACTTTATGGTAGCAGGTTGCTCTTGAACATGACACTTTCACCTTATCACTGTGACTATGTGGGTTGGGTCATTTAGCTTGATGGTTATCACACCACTGGTCTATCATACCATCCATCACTTTGTTTTGGTTCAATGCTATTGATTTCACTTCAGTGTCACCGATATGTTCAAGAGAAGTCATTCAGTTCAAAAATTCATCCTTTACAATACAATAAACCTTCATTTTCATGCTTGCCATTCCTGAACCTTGTGTCGTCAGTTGATGTTAAATCTCCAAAATCGTTTACTTCGTTTCGTGTCATTGATGTGGGATACATCAAGGCCCTTCTGCAACGAGGAGCTTCTTGTTGACATCAGCACATCATCCAAGAAGTTGACTTAGAAACACCCCTTCAGTACCTTAAGGCTTGCATACATCAATGGAAAGTTTCTCATTTCCATCAATAGGTTGACATCACTGGCCTTCGACCAAAAGATTTTGTATCGTGTTCGACATCAAGTCATTTAATCACACCTTGAAAAATGTACTACAGTACCTTGAGGGTCATTATCATTATTGGTAATTCCTTTCACATCTGTTAACGACTTGCATCATTAGCTGGTAATCAAACGATGTCTCTCCATGTTCGACCTCAGATCATCTATTCACATGGTTAGACTTGTACATCGAGTGAAGATTGAATGAGATTGAAGACCCCGGATCTAGTTTCATCCATCCGGGCTACAATATATTTAGGAGTACTATATAAAATGTACAAATGGCCTTAAATTTCAAGGTCATCCATTCATGGGTCTATAGACGACTATATTTTTCCATGTAATGAAAGTTTATAAGCTGAGCATGGGTATGACTTCCCTCAGCTAGTTCGTGAGAAAAAATCAAATTATCATGATATTTGTAATGTAACTGATGCAGGTCACCTTCCACTTTGAAACCTTCTCTCCAAATGGTAAAGCATCTTACTCGATATTTTTATTTTTGACTTCATGCTTTAGGGGGAAACTATTATAGGTCAATTTGGGCACATCAACCCCAACTTCCATATCAATACTATTAGGGTCCATAAATCCCTAATTTAGTTGTTTTCATTTCCTAATGATTTCAACCTACATCATGCTTGCCTCCCAAGAATTTCCATGACACCATTCATCCAAAAAGTGTCTGTAAGGAGATCAACATAGGTAGCCTTCTATCAGGTTGCATTGCAATGCAGGAATTGCACTGACTAGGTGCATTGAAATGCACTTAGCCTTTGTTTCACCTGTGATAAGTGAGTTTCAACTAATTTTTTAAATGAATTCATTGGATTCCTCATCCAATGGATACTTCTAGAAGTTTCCAAGTTGGTTAAGTTTGCATTTGGATGAGGAAGAGGATGAATGAACCTCAATCCATTATCCCTTCCTCCATGGAACCACTTCCAAAATTTGGTAGAGCATTCATGAAGGCAATTAATGACTTAACCTCCTCCATTCAGCTATAAATTGACCAAGCATTCAAACGCTAGTCAAGGTTGGAATTTCTTGAGCTAAGGAGATGCTATTTGAATCAGATTAGTAAGAGTATTGTAATGATGTCGAATCGTTGCTTCATGAGGAGAGGAGGGATCAAAACTGGAAGGAAGACACTGAATCAAGCATGAACATTTGTAGGTTGTAATCTTTCCTTTTATCAATAAAGAATTGAAATATCTTTCCATTCATGTTCTTATATGATGTATATCGTATTATTGATTCTATGATATGTTTAATTAACAGATCTTTATTGTATGCTTTGATGGGTTTCTGTCTCGGCTTGTTTGTAGGTACTTTCCAAGCAAATTAAGTATGGAAAGGAGTGGCAGAATCGGTTAAAGGAGAGAGGGAGCAAGTGAAAACTATAGGTTGGTTTTTCTTCCTTCTTCTCTTATCCATTGATTAAAGAAAAGGTAGTGAATTACTTTGTCTGTTGTTTCTAGACTAGCTACTAAGTCTAGAGGGTTAGACGTTTGTAGAAACACTAAATTTGCCCAAAACACTACAGATAAGGATAAATCAACTAATTGAACTGTAAGAAACCAGAGAAAAGGTGTATGAAAAATCTCAGGAAATACAAGATCAAATAAAAAAATGTTTTCGGCTCAAAAATCGAAGAGGATGACTTCAAATGCCAAGACATGGTTATAAAATGGGATGCCCATATTGAGGATAAAGGTAAACACGGGAAGTTTGAGAAAATTTGGAAAGGGCCATACAATATTGCATCTTTCCAGGGAAAAAATAGTATCATCTTAGAAGTTCCACATGGAGAATCTTTACCAGGAGGTCCTATCAATGGATGTGTCCTGAAGCATTATATTTCTTAAACACATGATGATTTTCAAGTTTCATTGTACATATCCATATATTTTGAAAAGTATCTTGTAGGTGTGGATGAATTTTGTAAAGGACTTGAAGGCCGAAGTGAAGTTCCTAAGGTTCTGCTAATATTCATAAAAATGAAAATAAAAAATTTAGAAACAGTTGTATTTTCTACTTTCAAGTTCAGAGTCTATAAAATCATCTCTTAAAAAGATGAAATTTTATTTCTCAGTCAATTTTTCTTTTAGCCAAATTTTGTAATGGATGAGGAAACTGGTCTATGGGGGGTTCTTGTTTCCATCATTGATTGGAAACATCCCCGTGGAGCCAACTGTTATCACAATAAACATTTTTCATTTTTAAAACTTTTATGGAAAATGTTGACTATTGTAGTGTCTGTATTTAGAATTGTAATAAACGGGGGGAAATTCTTGATAGCAAGGGTGTCAAAATTTTTTGGAAATATGAGGAAAAAGGTAGAGAAGTTTACAGTTATTTTCTAAGAAACAAAAGGACTCAAATTCTACACTGGACCCTCTCCATTAAAAGGTGATCTAAACAAACTTTCTAATGATATGTGGAAGTCTAAAAATGGACTCCTAGATCAAAAGATATGGCTTGTTGAAGTTTAAGGGTTTGAAAGGAAGGAATATGAGAGGTCTGAGGCACATCAACAATCACATATTGGAGGTCCATGACATATCAACGATTGGCACATCGGAGGTCCATGGCATATTAGCGATCAACACATCAGAGGTCCATGCCATATCGGTGATCGGCGAATCGAAAAATCAGAAATCATAACTTCTTAAGGTGACAACCTTAAGAAATTGTGATACGCAAATGTGTCGATAATGTTAAAACCACTGGGGAACGATGATAGTGTTAAAACCATCGGGGAATGTCGATATATATTAACAAATGATTTCAAAGAAAAACCAGAGGATGGGTCTTTTTCTCTCTCCTCTAGTGGGACGCATGGCATAATATGATTGGTTCTGATAAAGATACAGTGGCATCTAACGTCAACATGATGTGGCGGTACGAAAAGACACGTGGCAGACAATTTTTGTGTTTTGAGGGGTCTTAAGGGGGAAAATCTAGGTGACACATGTCACTACTCATGAAGTTTCATGTGACTGATGATGTCATATCGAAGGTCACATATCAGAGGTTGAGGAATATCGTAGCTCTAAAGCAAATCCTCCAATTGGAAACTCCCAATGAGAGGGGCTCCGATATTGGGCTGGCACATGGTTGAGAGGAATTTAAAGAAACTTGGGTGCTAAGCACTTAACAAAGGAAAAACTGCCCCCGACAGTGAACAAAACAACTTAGCACCTCAAGGCTAAGTGGTAGGTCACAACCCTCAGTCCTATGGTGAAAAAATGTAGGAAGGGCTAAAAAAAAAGGAGCTAGGAAAAAAGCAGAAATTTGCATTAAGTTATGTTATAAAGGGGCTCCAATATGACATTAAGTTGATAGCCATTGGCCCGCTTATATAACAAAATAAAGGCCAAAGGATCAAAGTGCAAGGGGATGAGGAGTATTGGTGAAACAATAAGGAAAACAATTCTCTAATAAGACCATACAAATAATTGAAGGTGTATGAGTTAGAAACTATTGAATCGCATGAAAAGAGGGATTGGTAGTTTGAATGGACAATAAATAATTTTTTGCGAAAATAACTCCAACCACTCCAGATTCAAAGGTAGATGATAAACATTAATGAACCAATTTCCACATTTTAAGGCTAAATATTTTCCAACATAATTGAAGAAGAATGAAGGAGCAATTTTGATGGATTGTTGCAAAAGGACTTGTTATGCTAGCAAAAATGTTAAACTATAGTTTAGGGACATATTCTACATTCAAGGGAGGTATTTGACCAAATATTTATTTTTTCCTAAATACAAGCATATTTTCCTATAGTGATTCTGGGAAAGACAAAATATTTTCAAGTTTTTCTTTGCATACATGAACTTGAAAGATATTTAAAATAACTCAGTTTTTGTAATTATGTGATGACTATTATTTTGCAAACTGTTATGTAAGCACTATATAAGCAGTTTATGAATATTGAAACGAGGTTGGATTTTATTGGAAAAACACTTGTAGTCCAAATATATTTGAGCAATCTTGAATGTATTCACAATGTTTATTAAGTAGTTAGTAGGAATTTCATGTGTTACTTCTCCCTGTCAATATTTATCTGTTATATAATTGTTTTCTTTAATGTATGAGAATGTTAGTTTATGAGATTGGATTTCATTGATGTTCCTATCTTAAATTATCAATCATTAATATGTTTTATTCTAGCCATTTATAAACTTTTTTTCCTTCAATCATATTTCTTCTAAATCTACCAAACAGTGAAAGGACTTGTGACTTTTCATGCTTTGTAAAACTTGCTCATTATATTTGTGATCTCTTTTGTTTAATAGTTGGACTCCATGCCCAATGGTTTTGAATATCACCCAATCAATTTATTCCTAGATCTAAATCTAGCCACGTGAACTCAATTGCACAAAACCTTGTACTGTAGTGACCATAGGGTAGTTGAGTTTTTACGGAGAGATCCCTCTCCAGGTTGAAGGTCCAACTTCAACCTAAAAGAGGTTCTGAGGTCACCATATTGTTAAAGTGATTGGAAGTGCCATCCCTCCTCTATATTTTAATCTTTTTGGACCTGAGGCATCATTACACAAAAAGATCGAGTGTTTGTCTTGTTCGACTCGTTAAAACTATCAAAAAGTCATTCCTTTCTTATTATTTTATACTTTTTTGGACTTAAGGGATTATATTACAAAAAAGGACTACTGGAGTTTCCTTTCCGTCTCTTTTTAGACTCTCTAAAATTGAAAAGGACTGAGTTATCTTTGCTGCTAAACTCGTTAAAACAATAGCAACAAACTTGTCCATGCAGACAAGAGTGAGTTTCACTATAGCTAGGCTCGTTAAAACATAGCGACAGGTTTGCCTGAAGGGCGAATTATAGAACAATAATATGTTATCCTCCTCAAGCTTGACAAAAATAAAGAGGTACTGGTCAGCAATGACTGGGGAAAAAGGGAAGAAAACTTGAATAACTTCATTGGTAGCAAGTCGCTCTTGAACATGACACTTTCACTCCATTACCATGATTGATTTGGGTTGGGTTATTCTGTTCACCAGTCATATCATCGTTGGTCCTTCATACCATCCATTTTGGGGTGAATGTTACCAATCCATACCAGTGTCACTGATATGTTCAAGAGAATTTGCTCAGATAATTCACCAACCTAGCTAACGCCTCATCCACTGCAATACCTTAACTCTCCATTCTTTCATGACCGCCACCCTAAACCTTGTATCATCAGATCGTTTTCACCTCTACAAAATCTTTTGCTCCATTCCATGTTGTAGATGTGGGATTCATTAAGGCCCTCCTACGACGGGTCACTTCTTGTCGACATCAGCTCATTATCCAAGAATTTGACTTAGGAACAACCCTTTTAGTACTTTGAAGCTTACATGTCTCAATGGCAAGTTTCTCACTTCCGGCAATAGGTTTACATCAATGGCCTTCAACCAAAAGATTTTGCGTGGTGTTCAACATCGACTCATGTATTCACACCACGTGAATTGTATTGTAGTACCTTGAGGTTCATCAACATTATTGGTGATTCCTCTCGCGCCTGTTAACAGCTTACATCATTGGCTGGTAATCAGGTGATGTCTTTCCATGTTCGACATCAGAACATCTTTTCACATGGATCAACTTGTACTTTGGGCAAATATTGAACGAGTTTGAAGACCCCAGATCTAGTTTCATCCATCCAGGCTATGAAATATTTAGGAAAATAAAGACATCAAATGTACATCATTGCTTCATAGATAATCATCAAAGCTAAGGGATGATGGCTCTACTAGAATCATCAGTCTGCCACATAGACGATTGTCTGTCCTATGTACATGAAAATGAATTTATAAAGCTAAGCATGGGAATGCCTGCCTCAGCTAGATCATGAAAATATTATGAAGATAATGTATTGTATTGTATCTTATTACAAGTCACCTTCCAGTTCGAAAAACCTCAGATCCTCATGATAAAACATTTCACCCGACATCAGAAGATTTACGACCTCAAGCTTTAGGGGGCAACTGTTATAGACATATTTTGGCACTGCAACCCCAATCACATATGTCCATAAACCAAGGGCTTCTAAACCCCTAAAAGTATTGTTTCAGACCCTAAAGGATCAAGGTCAACTGATTACATCATTTCCCAGAAGTTCTCCCTGAAAAACTACTTAGAACTGGTCAAAACTGGACCATACAGACTGCTCCATGCTGAGGGTGCGATGCATCTCACCTGCTACACACAAAGGGTTTGATGCATACTAAAAATCCATTTTGTAGGGTGTGATGATGGAGAGTAGACAAATGGCAGAAGCAGTTTGCTAGGTGGAAACTCAAAGAATATTCTAGAAACTGCTCATATGACACTTGCCTCTCTGAATTCGCCCAGGGATGAGTAAGAGATCATGAAATCTCCAAGTGGAACCAAGAACTGTCAGTGAAATGACACTAATCAAAATCCCAGAAGTTGACTCACTCTCCTGCAAACATCTATATATGGATCCCTCATCCTAGAGATCCAAAGGCTGGAATTTTGTAATTTGTAAGGAAGTGTTGTTGGTTTCTCTTTGAGACATTGTATTGTTGGGTGATATTGCTTTTTATGAGGTGAAGAGGGCTTTCATGTTGGGAGGATGATGTTGGATCAGATAGCTTGGTTGTAATCCTCTCTTCTACTACTTCTGTCAATAAAGCTATTTGAGTTTTCCTCCATATACTTGTATATCTCTGAATCTTGTATTTGTATATGCATTTGTATAGTTAATGTACATCTGATCCTATATTGTTTATGGTTATAGATCTCTATGCTTTGATGGTATTTTGCTACTTTGACTCTACAGGTGTTCTTTGAAATGGGACAAGTAAGAAAGGAGTGGTGAAAGCTTTATCAAAGGAGAGAGGAAACAAGCAAGGAGACTAGCGAAAGACTGAGGTTGGTACTCTCTGCTTCTCTCTCATCTATCTCTCATAAAGGAAAACACAAGTAACTTTGGTTTGTTTGTTTCTAAGACAAATACCCATCTTAGTGGGACTAGCAACTTTGAATGGACACTAGTTTTCCCGATAACAAAATGGCGACTCCACTGGGGATCGAACAGTTTGTTTATTTTGTTACTATTGTTTTCTTTATAAACTACAGACGGAGCCTGGAGTTAAGCCAGCTAGCCTTCGAACTACTTTTGCTATGCAACTGCAAAGTAGATCAACACTCTTTCAGTCAATCTCTGAGTGGTTTATGAACTAAAAATATGACTTGAAAACATCCTAAGTACCCTAGTGGTAGCTCAAATAACCTCATTATATTAGCCCTTATACTTTTTGTTTACTGTCTATCATTAGCTCAGCCTAAATCCCTAAACTTAGCTGCAAACTATGAGTAAAAACCAAGCTCAGTCTTGTCCCTGGACCATCTCACTATCTCTCATTGGCAATCTAGATGCATCTCACCTCCCATGTGTTCTAGGTGAGATGCATCCCTGTTTCCCTATGTTACAGGTGCTATGATTGAGACTGTTTCTGCCTCCAGATTTTGGTTTTTTCTTTATTGTCTTCAGCTTTATTTAGTAGTTTTGCTGTCTATGATCAGTATATCACTATTGAAACCCTCTTCCTTTACATTCTTTAGCCTCCACTGATAAATAATTTTGAATGTTTTTAATGTATTTTTCATCATTTACAGTTCTCCTTTGCAAACATTAGCTTAGTTGAACTGTCGTCTTTTGATTTGAAAGTGTGCAACTGTCATTTTCAGTCAAGCAAAAGAGTGTCGTAAAGTCTTCCTCTTTTAGATAGTCGATTACACTTCTTCCATTGTATTTGATTTGAATTATTAGTATTTCAAGTGTCGAAAGTAGTTTTAAATTCGAAATCGCAAAGTGTCGTTTTATTCTTCCTTTCGTTTTTTGAAGAAAAAATTGTTAGTACTATTGCTTTGAAAGAAAATAGTTTAGATCTATACTTAGTTTTCTTTTTGTCATTCTCACATTAAGGGAACTAAAAAACAAATACATGTGTGTGCATTTGCATTTAGACTGCATACAGAAATTGATTTAGGAAAAGTGCATCTAGTGTGTGCTCTGTGCTCTATGTTGAAATAATTTTACTTCTCTTTCCTTAGTAGCTAGGATTTTCATTGCTAAAAGAAAGTAAATGATTGTTTATCATCTTAGATTGCATGTTTAGGAATTGTATATCTACATCACGCGGTGAACCTTAAAGGAAAACTTCTTAAGAAAGATCAACTGTAAAATAAACCTCAATGAACATAAAATCGCTTTGGGTCGTAATGCACAACATCTAGAAGTCTAGGCTAGAGACATATTCCACCATTGTAGAGCCTGGTAACTATCATTTTCATCATAGGTTGGGTTATTCCTCCTCTTTGATACAACAAGTGCCAGTACGGACTTGTGCTCCCACGTACCGTCAAGTATATATTGGGAGACCACAATATGCTATATCCTTTATCCTTAGGAAGCCATGTCTGTTGCCCTATCAATTGCAATGCACTGAACATAGCATTCAGGAAGATTGACTGCGGTACTGTAAAAAGTATTCTGCAGTTTCGTGATTGGTTTGGTAATCCCTCTATCTAGATTTCTAGAGTAGTCACTTTCGTTCCTTTTTAGATACCTTAAAAGAAAAGGTCCATCTGAGCACTTGTCACTTCAGGCTCATTAAAAATAGAAGGTGACTAGAGTCATCTTTAGCTTTTTCTCGACTCTTAAAAATTGAAAAAGAAAGTTGTGTCAAAGCGTCATAAAATTCATTTAATTTTGAATAACATTTTCCCCTTTTCTATTTTGAGTTGATCAAGTAATCCATAATTGTGGAAGAGAGTCAATCAAAACCCCATCATTCGTGGAGACTAACGAGTCAAATGTCTTTGAATCTGGAAATGAAACCATTCTGGCCCAAGTGATCTCGTTTAACTGGTTCAAAGTCTCCTGGTTTGTTTGAAACTTGTGTTTCAACATCCTCAGAGACTCCAGTTACTCCAACTATTTCTGGTATCCCTGCCTCTACAAAAGAAGTTCCACAGTTATAAGAGGACATTAGAATTGATCCTAGTGTAATGGTAAACACTTCTATTCCTGAACCAACTCCATCTAGGACTGATTTGGAAGGTGTCCCCCCTCCAACAACTGTCGCTGCAGAGTGTGTACCTTCTTCGGCACTAGAAATATTTTAGGGACCTGACGGTCTACCTCTGCTACCTGGACTAATTACTATAGAAGAGATTGTGGAGGATCTTCCATCCAGTACCCCATTGCATTTTGGAGCTGGGATCCACCTATATCCTTCTACTACAGAAGTTAGTCACCCTTCATCGCAAGTTCCTATATAATTGCTAGGAAATATTTTGGATAGACTCGATATGTCTGAACAACCATCAACATCTAGGACTATGTCATCTGATACAGCAGTAGCAGAACCTCCTGCCACTACTCTGACAATGTTCGCTGGTATACCATCTGTCCCAACTAGCTCTCAACTGTTAGATGGAGTCCACCTAGGGAATGTTTCGACAGCATGGTCTATTGCTATTTGTTCATCCGGAATATTATCTCGAATTTCTTATGTTGAGTCTCAGCAAGTTGATCCTTCATAGCAGTATCAATTTTGGCAATCTAGTCTACAAAGACCAATTTTCCCTTTGAACACTGGATTACCGCCATATGGAGGGCAATATTCTTTTTCATTGTTCCCTCTGGGGGAACAACCATATGAGAGTTCAAAATAGAATTTAGGTCAAGTTGGAATTGCATCCAGTGGTTGGGTGCCAATACTGCCTCAATAGCAAAGAGTTGTATATTCAATGCAACCAAATCAACTTGTGTCGAATATTCCCACTACACTAGCTATTGTGACAGTGTTGTAAGTACAAGCGTTGCCTATTGTATGTCAACCTCGAGTCTCTTAGGTCGTAATACAATAGCCTCTTGTCTCTGTGGCTCAATCACAATCGTCGATTAGTGGCTCCTTAACTGAAGCGACTCAGGCTCAAACGGGTACTATCACCTCTCATCTTGGTCAAAGATCCAATATTGGACAACAACAAATGGCCTCACAACCATGGCTGGTGCAATATCAATTCTAGCAAGCTTACTGAGGACCCGAGCAACAAATATTTGCGGGTAATGGCCAGCCGTATATTCAAAACAGTTACCATCAATCATATCATAATGGTTATGCCCATCAACCTTATCAAAGTTATCAACATCAAATACATTATGCTGGTATGTAAAGGCCCACTGCTCAGGCGATCCCATCTTATCCTGGGTATGCTTCGCCAAACCTGAATCAACAGTTTCCTTTCATCGCAACTTTAGAATTACCAGATCTGAATCAGCTAACAAATGATCCAATTGCTTACGCCCTTTGGTGGCTAGCAATTCCTCATAAAATTCCATGATATATTCCTAAATTCAATTGAAATATGGGTGAAGATCCGTCGAAACATGTGATGACCTTTCATTTGTGGTGTTCGTCCAACAGTCTCAATGATGATTCGATTAGGCTGTGCCTTTTTTAGCGAATGCTAACTGGTCCGATAGTGAAATGGTACATCGAATTTCCTAGAGCTTCATTCGATAACTTCAGTGCCCTTGCCATCACCTTTTTAACCCATTTTCAGTTACCAATAAGGTATGAAACAAGAACAAAGCTTCTTACCAATTTTAAGCAGACGACAGCTACTCACATATCTGATCATATTCATGAGTGGCGACATCGTCATCGAAAGGTAAAAACATATGTTCCTGATCAGCTGCTAGCTGAATGGTTTATTAAGTCATTGTTACCTTCTATTACAGAAGATGTGGCTAAGGGGGGAGTTGTAACTGAAGAGAAATTCATTGCTCGTGACAAAGTTCCTTAAAAAACGAGTCTCCTTTAAGCTCTTTTTAGACTCATAAAATATGAAAATATTTTCGAGCAATTGGCCTCTCCAGCTCGTTAAAGTGATTGGAAGTGCCATCCCTCCTCTATATTTTAATCTTTTTGGACCTGAGGGATCATTACAAAAAAAGTTCGAGCGTTTGTCTTGTTTGGCTCATTAAAACTATCAAAAAGTCATCCCTTTCGTATTATTTTATACTTTTTTGGACTTAAGGGATTATATTATGAAAAAGGACTACTGGAGTTTCCTTTCCGTCTCTTTTTAGACTCTCTAAAATTGAAAATGACTGAGTTATCTTTGTCATTAAATTCATTAAAACAATAGCGACAAACTTGTCCATGCAGACAAGAGCAAGTTTCATTGTCGCTAGGCTCGTTAAAACATAATGACAGGTTTGCCGAAGGGCGAATTATAAAACAAGCATATGTTATCCTCTTCAAGCTTGACAAAAATAAAGAGGTACTAGTCAGCAATGACTAGGGAAAAAGGGAAAAAAACTTGAATAACTTCATTGGTAGCAGGTCACTCTTGAACATGACACTTTCGCTCCATCACCATGATTGAGTCAGGCTGGGTTATTCCGTTCACCGGTCATATCACCGTTGTTCCTCCGTACCATCCATTCCAATGTCGTCGATATGTTCAAGAGAAGTCGCTCAGAGAATTCACCAACCTAGCTAATGCCTCATCCACTACAATACCTTAACGCTCCATTCTTTCATGACCGCCACCCTGAACCTTGTATCATCAGATCGTTTTCACCTCAATAAAATCATTTGCTCCATTCCATGCCATAGATGTGGGATTCATTAAGGCCCTCCTACGATGGGTCACTTCTTGTCGACATCAACTTATTATCCAAGAGGTTGACTTAGGAACAACCATTTTAGTACTTTGAAGCTTGCATGCCTCAATGGCAAGTTTCTCACTTCCGGCGACAGGTTTACATCAATGGCCTTAGATTGAAAGATTTTGCGTGGTGTTCAACATCGACTCATGTATTCACACCACATGAATTGTACTGTAGTACCTTAAGGGTCATCATCATCATTAGTGATTCCTCTCACGCCTGTTAATAGCTTACATGATTAGCTGGTAATCAGGTGATGTCTTTCCATGTTCGACATCAGAACATATTTCCACATGGATCGACTTGTACTTCAGGCGAAGATTGAATGAGTTTGAAGGCCCCGGATCTAGTTTCATCCATCTGGACTATGATATATTCAAGAAAATAAAGACATAAAACGTACATTGTTGCTGCATAGATAATCATCCAAGCTAAGGGATGATGGCTCTACCAGAATCATCAGTTTGCCACACAGACGATCCTATGTACATGAAAATGAATTTATAAAGTTGAGCATGGGAATGCCCGCTTTAGCTAGATCATGAAAATATTATGAAGATAATGTATTGTATTGTATCTTATTACAAGTCACCTTCCAATTCGAAAAACCTCAGATCCTCATGATAAAGCATTTCACCCGACATCAGAAGATTTACGACCTCATGCTTTAGGGGGCAACTGTTATAGACATATTTGGGCACTACAACCCCAATCACATATGTCCATAAACCAAGGGCTTCTAAACCCCTAAAAGTGTTGTTTCAGACCCTAAAGGATCAAGGTCAACTGATTACATCATTTCCCAAAAGTTCTCCCTGAAAAACTGCTCAGAACTGGTAAAAAATGGGCCATACAAATTGCTCCATGCTAAGGGTGTGATGTATCTCACCTGCTACACACAAAGGGTGTGATGAATACTAAAAATCCCTTCTATAGGGTGTGATGAGCGAGAGCAAACAAATGGCAGAAGCAGTTTGCTAGGTGGAAACTCAAAGAATCTTCTAGAAATTGCTCATATGACACTTGCCTCTCTGAATTCGCCTAGGGATGAGTAAGAGATCATGAAATCTCCAAGTGGAACCAAGAACTATTAGTGAAATGACAATAATCAAAATCCCATAAGTTGAGTCAATCTCCCACAAACATCTATATATGGATCCCTCATCCTAGAGATCCAAAGGCTGGAATTTTGTAATTTGTAAGCAAGTGATGTTGGTTTCTCTTTGAGACATTGTATTGTTGGGTGATCTTGATTTTTATGAGGTGAAGAGGGCTTTCATGCTGGGAGGATGATGCTGGATCAGATAGCTTGGTTGTAATCCTCTCTTCTACTACTTCTATCAATAAAGCTATTTGAGTTTTCCTCCATATACTTGTATATGCATTTGTATGGTTAATGTACATCTAATCCTATATTGTTTATGGTTATAGATCTCTATGCTTTGATGGTATTTTGCTGCTTTGACTCTACATGTGTTCTTTGAAATGGGACAAGTGAGAAAGGAGTGGTGAAAGCTCTATCAAAGGAGAGAGGGAACAAGCAAGGAGACTAGTGAAACACTGAGGTTGGTACTCTCTGCTATCTATCTCCCATAAAGGAAAACACAAGTAACTTTGGTTTGTTTGTTTCTAAGATAGGTACCCGTCTTAGTGGGACTAGCAGCTCTAAATGGACACTAGTTTTCCCGATAACACCAACCCTACTTTCACATGCTTGAATTAATTACATTCCTATCCTTTGAGCCAACTTGTGAGTTTTATCAAAGTGGGATAAGTAAATTTTACAAGGCAAAAGCAAGCACCACTATTTAGAGCAAGACCAATCCAGTGGAAAATTGATTAGTAAGAGTTGAAATAAACCTATGTATGGTATTCTAAAATTTTTATTTCATTATTTCAACTCAAGGCATGCTTTTTGTGTGAAAACTCATTCATTTTGGTTCTCAGACATTCTCTATGTATTTGGTGTTTTGGCCTTATTGCGTCCTCATCCTACATTTGGCATATGTCACCCTGCCATTCTAGGCTACAATTTCAACATGTTGTGTTTTGTTATTCTTGAAACTTTTAATGGAGTATGGTTAAAGAATTAAGTATAAATAATAATTAAAAAAAATAAAAATAGTTAAATAGTTGGATCATTTCCTTTTTCATTTTGATGGGGGAAGGATTATTTTCGTTTTTTTGTCCATCTTTGCTTTGAAATATGAAACATGACATTCCTTCTATCCCTCCAACATGCATTTTCCGCAACTTTTATAATAATAATAATAATAC
>APFE030635647.1:33258-70668 GCA_000404065.3 Pinus taeda
TATTATTATTATTATTATAAAAGTTGCGGAAAATGCATGTTGGAGGGATAGAAGGAATGTCATGTTTCATATTTCAAAGCAAAGATGGACAAAAAAACGAAAATAATCCTTCCCCCATCAAAATGAAAAAAGGAAATGATCCAACTCTGTACCTTCCAAAACATAATCTTATAGCTTCCTGATTACAAGAATAGATGCAAACGAATTGCTTACACAAAATAATACAAAAACATTACGTAATCAAGGATTGTTCAAAGAGCACCCCGACTAATACCAAGGGAATCTAAATATTGTTGGGAACAAGAGTTTATTTCTTTACAGTATTTTCTACCTCTTTCTAACGAAGGAGAGGAACAAAAATGTTTCTTTTAACACACCTAAAAAGGAGGGAGAGGAGGGGGATTTGTTTTCATCCTTATTACTCCCCCTTTTTTATAGGTGAATTATCCTTTTATAGATCCAAGGACTTATATTATGAGACTTCCAAAGGACCCAAAACATGAATTGCATCTACTTTTGGAGGACCTGATATTTTTGAATGAAATAGAGCTGATGACGACTTGTCATGAATGGGATCTTGATCCTCTTCTACTTCCTCCTAAGATAGCAAGGCTTCATATTTTTTATTGGAACGAGGTTTAGACTTGGGAGGATACTAAGGCCTAATAGGAGATTGTGATCCCCTTAGAACCTAATTCATTTTCTTTCTTAAAAATTTCTTAAACATGTACTCATTGTTGAAATAAGGAATTGGATTTTGCTTATAAAATGGCAAAAATTCTTTGACGTTTGGACATATTTTTGCAAATTTCCCATACTCATGGCATGAGTTACATTTGAAAGGAACCTGCTCATAGTAAAGAGATTGAAGATAACTCCAACCCTCAAATTCAAGTTGGATCACCCCATGAAATCCCTTATCAAATTATATTTCCATGTATACTCTAACACTGGTGAGAATACCTCCATTGGGCTCTACATGGGTTATATAATGACCTAGCTTATTTCCGATTATTTTCATGGAATCTTCACCCCAAAAAAATATGGGGAAATATGGAATTTTAACCCAAATAGGGGAAAAAGATATTTCAATGTCCACATTAAAATCAAAGGTCCAATGGGCTAGGAACATGGCCTTAGAACCCATGAAGTAAGGATGAAATATAAATATTAGCTCTTGAACTTCTTTGCTTTCAAAAATGAATATGAGAAAAACTTTTACCACAATAAATATATTAAAACAGGGTCTTGATCACCCCAGTTTTTGGGAGTCCATTCAAAGACAAAATGGAGACTAGGTTAAAGACCTATAAACTTACCTATTAAATCTATATCCTTCAAGACATTGATCTTCCAAGGGGCCTTGAAAGATCCTAAATCCACATTGGGATATTCCCTCAACTTCAATAGGAAGGAAATTGAATACAATTTTTTATGAATCGTCGATCAATGGCTCTGGATAAAACTCTATAACAGGGTCTGCGAAAAAGAAGTAATTTCTTTTGGCTTGTAATCCTTTTTCTGGGTTCACTAGGATTTTTCTAGTCGGGATCCTCGAGTTATTTTGGTGAGAACCTGAATACCCTATTGTCATCATCAACAAATACTAATAATGTTTTCTCATTTACAACATCTGGATTTTTTAGTGATGAGTTTATCCTCCATGATGGCAACAACCTTCCTCTTGCCCTTGTCATGCACTCATATGTTTACCTCTTCTACTACTGCTTCTGGTACTCTCAAGATGCTGCTTCACGCTGCTTCACTATCCATTCCACAGTGAGGCCAACTGGTTCATTGAGTATGGAGGAGCTGTAACAATATCTCCATGGGTCTTCCTCTGTCCAATGACATGCCCCATGGATCTAGTTAAACTGTACTCTCGTGCAGTGGTATTTCACAAGACAATGCGGGTCATACAGATTATAACTTTAGCATTGAATGGATATTTCTTCATTTGTTCTGATTTGACATCCACATGCTTGAAAGTCTATATCTCGTAAAACTCAATCCACAATGGAAGAGTGGGACAAGGTTCCTTCTTCTTCCAGTGCAGCCTAGTTGATAACCCTGCCAAGATGTGATATGCTACTTCATGCATGACGAGATTGTCCAAGGAAAACTTTGGTAGAACATGCAGAGGCTTCTCCGCATTTTACATCTGTATGAAGGTGCCAGATGGTGAGGCATACCAATCAACTATGTCAATCAATGCCTCCATTGTTACCTTCAACATGCAGGGTGGATCCTGTTCGAATATCATCTTATAAACCGAGGTGAAAAAATGATCAGAAAGTTGTGTGCTAACTCCTCTAAAGCTACATTCAGACAACATCTCACAATAAGTGTTCACAGAGGTCTCCACCGGTGTCCATGCCCACTTCAAGCCAGGGAACTCCTAATGGGCACAAATTGCATCCAAGATGTAGGCGTACATGTAGATTCTTTCTTGCATACCTTTGGGCGGCTGTTGAGACCTTGTTACATGTTCCTTTAGTTAGTGAGCCAGCATGTCAAACCATTTGCATGCATTGCCTTCTCTAACCAATTGGTCCAACGCGATCACCCAACTCTATGGGAAGGTTTCCATGATTTCTTGGCCATACAGTCGACATGTGAAGATGACCAAGTATTGATATGCCTTCTGTAGTATCTTCATCTTGTAGACCTGGTTAGGTGTCATCCTGAATTTAGATGGCTCCTTCACCTAGTTCCTCAAGATATCTTTAGATTTGGCATTGCTGGTGGGTATGCTGAAGGGTGTCTCCATGGTGATCACAGGCCTCGAAATCGGATACATCTCATCATAATCTTGTGCCCTGAAGGTAGAAATCTTTGTCCCATTGACACTTCTCAATGTCATCGTCTTAGGATTAGTGTGTAAGACGATCCAATGTATCATGTCTATGCATGGGAGCACAGGATACTTGCATGCAATCCAGTACAAGCTGGACTTGTGGATGTTCACATAGACTTGGTGGTCTTCGAGGTCTTCCCCAAATGTGTCTGCAAATGCATCATTGACCTCTTGCCATTTCAGCCTGATGTCCTTGTCTACAATCAACTTGGTTTCTTCATAGATCAACAGACTTGTAGACACTCGCTCAACTGTTGCTCCAGTTGCACTTTTGTTAGTGTCCTTTGATCCTGCTCTCTTGGAGGCCATTGATCTTGAACTGCTAAGAGGTGGATGAACACCTGCTAGATCAAGAGACAAAGAGACATGTATGGAAATAAATCTGTAAGCTAAAACCAAAGCAAACTAAGGAACGACATGCAAAATACATAGCGATTGAATGAAAAGGATTGCATAATGTTCCCTGGGATGCTGGGAGACTGGCTACTAGAAGTGTGCAAAAGGCAGTCTGGGTTGTCTGGGGAGAAGGCATGGCTGCTAGAATTACACAATGCACAATCCAGGCTGGCATGTTCGCTTGTTATGTGGAATTTTACATCTACGGATAAATACAATTTCCTTAGGTGGGTAGCTACACCTAGAACAACAGATTTAAAGCATTTATCCTTTTTCTATAGAAGATAAATAAGACAAGGGACCTACTTGTTATCTTTCACTTTCCCTTTGTCTCCTTTGTATGGCTTGCTCCTTCTCCAACTTAATTCGCTTGACAAGTACCTGCAATCATAAATAGAAGACAAAAACCAATCAAAGCAAGAGATATATCTACTATAAGCAAATGGAATCAAAAACATTTACACATATATTCATCATACGTAAAGACAAGAATATGGGAAAAGGCGTAAACAACTTTATTAAGCAGAAGGAAGAGTTACAACCATGAAGTCTGATCCAATGTCACTCCTCCAGCTTGAGTTCCATTCAACATCACAACAAAATCACAACACTCCGGCAGCATAACAATACTTGCTTACAATCTCAAATCTCACACCAACAGTATCTCCTTACAAATTCTCAAAGTCCAACCCCTTGATCACTTAGATGAGTGCTCAAGTCATAAATGAGGGTATTGAATGGCCTTCCAAACTTAGAGTTAGTTTCCATGGAGGAAGGGATGAGAGGATAGGAGGTTACTTAACTCATTCCCTATCCAATTTCGAGCTCATAGGAGATGATAAGTGTGGGAATATTCTAGAAGGATCTAGAAGATAAGAATATTCCCAGAGTCCTATGAGGATTTCACTTAATATCACCTAGCGCAAGTCAAAGTGGGCCTAAGTGCACTGAAATGCACCCTTACATGAGCCTACCTACACTGAAGCACATTTACCCCTGACCGAGGCTGCATTGGTCCCTCAAGGAGGCATTTCTGGAGGGATTCAAGCCAGGAAACTCTCAGGGAAGGAGGCATTCAAAGTGATGACTTGTCTAGCACATGTAGTAACTAGATTAGGGCTTGATGAGTCCTAATAGTACTAATGTGAATGTTGGGATTGATGTGCCCAAATGGATCTATAACAACTGCCCCCTAAAGCATGAAGTCAAAAATGATAATGCCAAGTGATATGCTCTATGATGTGATGAGGAGGTTCCAAAGCGGATGGTGACCTACATCAATTATAATACATAATATCATGATATTTTGAATTTTTTCATGAATCATTGAGGGAAGGCATACCCATGCTCAGCGTATAAACTTTCATTACATGTACATAGATAGTCATCTACAGATATGTACCCATGATGGGATGACCATCTGTATAAAGCCATTGTACAAATGATTTGGTACTTTCCTGAAATCACAGCGCGGATGGATGAAACTAGATCTGGGGTCTTCCATATCATTCAATCGTTTGATCAAGTACAATCCTAACCATGTGAATATGTGATCTGAAGTCGAACATGGGAAGACACTGTCTAATTACCAGCCAATGATGTAAGCCGTTAATAGACGTGAGAGAGATCACCAATAATGATAATGATCCTCAAGGTACTGCAATACATTCTTCATGGTGTGAATGGATGTTTTGATGTTAAACACCATACAAAGTCTTTCAGTCGAAGGCCAGTGATGTCAACCTATCGTCGGAAGCGAGAAACTTTCCATTGATGTATGCAAGCCTCAAGGTACTAAAAGGGTGTTTCTAAGTCAAATTCTTGGATAATGTGCTGATGTCAAAAAGAAGTGACTCGTCACAGGAGGGCCTTGATGTATCCCACATCAAAGACATGAAACAAGTCTAAAGATTTTTGGAGACAGAATGTGATTGATGACACAAGGTTTAGGAATGGCGGTCATGGAAATGAAGGTTTGAGTATTTCAAAGGATGAATTTTGACTGACTGACTTCTCTTGAACATGTCAGTGACACTGAATGAATTGGAAGCATTGACCCAAAACCAAAGTAATGGATGGTATGATAGACCTAGGTATGATGACCATCAAGCAGATAACCCAACCCAAGTAGTCACAATGATGAAGTCAAAGTGTCATGTTAAAGAGTGACCTGCTGCCATAAAGTGGTTTACCCCTTTTCCCGTTTTCCCCAGTCATTACTGACCAGTACCTCTTTATTTTTTATCAAGCTTGAGGAGGATAACATATTCTTTTTTTATAATTCCACCCTTCAGGTGAATCCATCACTATGTGATGTTTTAACGAGTCTAGCGAAGGTGAAACTCATTCTTGTCATGATGGACAAGTTTGTTGTTATTTGATGTTTTAACGAGTTTAACGACAATGATAACTCAATCCTTTTCATGTTTAGAGAGTTTGAAAAGGGACAAAAAGAAAACTCCACAAGTTATTTTTTGTAAGCTTGTCTCTCAAGTCCTAAAAAGCATAAAATAATACGAGAGAGAACCCATTGACCATGTTCGATCAATGTATTCCTTTTTCATAAATAATCTATCTTAGTTCAGAAAAGGGTTAAACTTATACTGAGTACATGTCATTTCCAATCCGTTAATGCACTGAAAAGGACACATGCTTGACAATATTTTCATATTTCGAGAGTCTAAAAAGAGCTTAAAGAGGACTCCAGGGGGTTCCTTTTTTCATGTTTAATAGAGCTTGAAAAAGAGATAAAAATATGCTCTGTGGTCAAAGTACAATTCATGATCATGCACATCAAATTCACTATATCAGCTATAAATCTGTTCAAAGCAATACCAAATGGATCAAACATACCTGTTTCATTGGTAAAAATAGGTAACTACTAAAGTTTACTCATTTAATGATCATGAAATAAACATAAAACAAGAATTTACCATGTCATTTTCACCATTTAGTTTGTGCTCTGAACTGGTTTTTTACCTTGACCTTCAACAACTGATTGCGAGAGATTCTATAGATAATTTCTCGTGTGATCCAGACCAAGTAGAAGATCTACCCCTCCTCTTTCTTTTCATGTCATTCTTTTATAGTTTCAGGCAAATTTTTTGGGTTTTTAGGGCCCCTGAGTTAGAATATTTCGCCCTGGGATCAACGCAACCTTCCACATTGAAAAATGCACTGCAAAGCACCCAAACAGAAGGGTAGCTACTCTGAAGTGCACTGTCTCCCTGCCTAGGTTGCGCTGGGTGAGTTTCACAAATTTGTTTCACCTGTTTGGCCCAAAATTTCTCCATTGTTTTGCATGAAATGGATCTTAACTAAGCTTATGATTTGATTTCAGGCTTTCATCGGATCATAATGTCTATTACTTGGCGAGAAAAAGAGCATGAAGAATAAGACATGGTTTCCCTAAATGATCCCAGTATTGTTGAGGCCGTCAAAAACTGTGGGTTGCTCAAATACTTCAAGTTGTCTGAGATGAGGTAACAATTAGAACTATTGTAGTTCTTGGTTCATGCATGGGATCCAATGGATCAAGCTTTTCACATAAGAGACAAAGTGGTCCCTATTATGATCAATGATGTTTACTTTCTTACAGGGTTGTCGAGACATGGTGCCCCCATTTCTCTTTCAGGTTCTTCCTGTGGGGGTGAATCAGTGAGGGACTATGTTCGACAATTATGTCAGCCAGGTAAATAGCCTAGCAAAGACGAAAAGATAATCATCAAAGATCTTCATGATTTACCTTTGAGAACAATCATTTTCACTATTGCAAAGTTGGTAGGTAGTGTGACACTTCATATGATGAATAGATCATACATGCAGTATGCACTTGAGTGTCTTGAGCCAACTCTATTCAATTGGTGTGAGGTCGTACTTTCTCCACTAAAAGTGCAGCTAATAAAGGTAAAGAGTAGTAAGATGAATAATTTTAACTATGGATAACACTTAATCACTTTTACCTTAGAGAGAATTCCATTTATTCAACCTCAGCAGGTAACACTAGGTGTCGTTGGTCCTAGAGATCCACGGATGCAGAGGTGGGTTGAATTGATGGGTATACATGTTGGTCAGTCATCTATTACATTTTCTACTACATTCTTCAGTTGGATCGATCGACAACACATTGTCATCGAGGATCATCCATACGCATGGATGGATTTTCGTGGAGATCTAGAGTTGAGTTTACCAGTGAGTGCTCAATGGGGTGCTATAGGTAAATTGTTTTTGACCAAATGTTTTTTATTTTTAAGTTTCTACATATTTTTGTGTTTTTGATGTTTCCAAGACTAAAATAAAATCGTTCTCATGCATAAAGATGTTGGTACTGTTCGACCTATGGGGCATCAACAAGAGGCAGGTGAATCAGCGCAGAGAAATGTCGGGAGGGCAGTTCTCCAAGATTTGGATTTGACCGAGACACTGGCAGATTTGCAGGATCATGTAGAGGGGTTAACCCTTGGTATTCTGGATCAAGGAGTTACCTATGAGGCTGCAAAGCCATACTATTGGTGTTCCTGGCTGTTGGATGCAGCTATCGTGCATGATAGCTTAGGCTGTGACCTGTTATAATGAGCATCAATAGGTCTACTTAGGATGATTTTTGTATGCATTTTAAGTTTTTAGGTAAGATGACCAAACATGTCTTGGACACAAATTTTTTAAAAACTTTTAAAACATCTATCTATTTTTTACTTTTAGAGTTTTTATATATGGTTATGTGCAATCCTATTCAACTAATGATGTGAATTGAAAATTTACTTCTATATGTGTCACAAATGTTTGTTTAACACATATTTCGCTAATGAATTAGTTAATGTGTTAAAGTTTCTAGAAATATGTTGATATTGAATACACTCAAAATGTCTTTCCAAAATACGAACTCTAAGGAACATATGAATGATTGTTGGGTTTTGGACAGTATAAACATTTGTTAGTTGTAGTACAATGAGTTGTGAGTCTAGCCTAATGATGGTTCGACGAATTCCAAGTGAAATGGCATCAGAGAGAAGTTTGATCAATGCGCTATACTCAGTGATATTGTTCATAGAATGATTGACACAAATCTCTAGAAAACTCACTAACTCGCCACTTGGAGTGAAAATGGCCCATGCTACAGAAGATAGGTTCTACGTACTACAACTAGCACCGTCGGCGTAACCAACAAATGGTTCCAAAGATTCCGACATTTGCAACAAATGCAAAGCAACTTACTTAACCACATAAAAATTCTAAAAGACACACTGACACACACACATGCAATTAAAGCATATATACAATGATTTTACTACACTCAATTTAGTAACGTTTGAGGTACAGTCCGTTTCGGGGCTACGACAATGGAATTCCATCATAATCCACCAACTCGTAGGCACCTTTTTCCAAAACACGCTTGACAATATAAGGGCCCATCCATAGTGGTTCAAATTTTCATGCTCCTTGTTTATCAACTTCCTGGTCATAAATCAAGACTAGGTCTCCTTCGGAGAAAATGCGAGGCTTGACATTTCTATCATATTGCACCTTGATTCATTTCTTATGTGCTTTGTTAGCCAATGCGGCTTCGTGATAGGATTCATCCAGATGGATGAGTTCTAAGAAACGCGCTTCTTCATCAGAAGTGTCAGGTAACAGGTCAATTGCGAGTTCAAGAGATGAAATTTCACATTGTATCGAAAAGATTTCCTCGAGACCACACACCAATTGAAAGGGTGTGAATCCAGTTACATTCCTTACCGAGGTTCGATATGCCCACAAAGCAGATTATAGGATTAAATACCAATTTCATTTATGAACCCCTATCATTATTTGAAGCATTTTCTTCAAGACTTTGTTGATGGCCTCAACTTGTCCATTACCTTGCAGATAGTAAGGAGTAGAATTATCATGTGAAAGTACTAACTTAGCAGTTAACTCAATCATCATGTGATTGCGAAAATGTGACCAATGATCTGTAACTATAGCCTATGATACACCAAACTAGGCAACCACGTGGTTGAAAAAGAAAAGTGCAGCCATCTCGCCTCTGTTGTTTAATGTAGGCATCACCTCGGCCCATTTTGTGAAATAGTCAACGACGACTATAATGTACCCATGCCTCCCAACCGAGTGAGGGTTACATGTCATGAAGACAATACCCCATTTGGCGAATGGTCCAACAATGATGATAAGATGTAATGGTGCAAGTGGTAATCTAGCTTTACAGTCATAGATCTGGCATGTGTGATAGCTTCTAACAATAATAATGCAATATTTGAATATGGTAGGTGAGAAGTAACCAACACAGATAATTCTCTACGTGGTATCATAACCAGATAAGTGTCCACCACAAGCACCTGAATGGTAATCATTCAAAACTTTCTTAGCTTCCTCATGTGTGAGGCACCTCCGTAAAATCGTATCGATACCACGATGGTAAAGAGTGTCGCCAATGATAAAATAATCTTTGGCTTGGTATCGAATACGTCGTTGTTGCAAATGAGAGGTATCAGGCCAAAAAGTTTTGGTTTGGAGATAAATTAGAATATCTCCATACCATGGGTCAGATGATGAAATTAGGAACAAAGACTCATCTAGAATTGATGGTTCTGATGTTGAATCAATGGTATTCGAGGGAAGGTCACAAAGAAGCTCGATGAAAACTAGAGATTTATTTGATTTGGATTTGATGAATTCCAAATCAAATTCCTGCAAAATGACTATCCATTTTGAGTATTTTCCCTCCCAACAATTGACGCAACAAAATATATGTCATAGGGTTACAATCCGAAATGACAATGGTCTTTTGGAACAAGATATTGTGGTGAAATCTCTGTACAGCTTGAACAGCATCCAGAGCTATATTTTTGACGTAAGAGTACTTAACTTCTGTATCATTGAGATTGTGACTCAAATAATATATCGATTTTCAATCCATCTTCTTCTTGGACTAAAACCATTCCAATGGTTGTATCTGCAACAACGAGATACATGAAATAGTTGTTTTGATAATTCGGGGAATACATTAATGATGCTCTAATCAAGGAATCTTTAAGAACATCAAAGGAATCTTGCGCAACCTGATCCCAAAAGAAGGGTATCCCCTTTTTCAAAAGACGAGTAAATCCTTTAGACATTTCAACATAGTTGGGAATGAACTTCCTTAGAAAGTTAGCCTTCCTTTGGAGTCTCTATAACTGTAATAGATTTTAAGGTGGAGGCAAGTCAAGAATTGTGTGAGCCTTAAGTGGGTCGAGTCAAATTCCTCCCTTAGACACTACGAAACTAAGAAAATGACCATAACCAACACAAAACACACATTTGTGTGGATTGAGTCATATTTTATAGTGTCAGCACCGCAAAAATATAGCTCTCAAATGTTGCGGGTAATCAGTTTGCTTTCATGAATGAGCAGGTAAGTCATCAAGGTATTGTTGAAAAATATGTTTGATTTCATGGAAGGCATAGTTCATTTCCCTCTGAAAAGTTTCCCCTCCGTTCTTCAAACCAAAAGGGAGATTCCTATAAGCGAATGTGTCCCATGGACAAATAAAAGTTGTTTTAGATTGGTCCTTTGGGTGGATATTGATCTAATTATAGATGGAAAAACCATCCATGAATGAAAATATTTCACATCCGGCATATTCATCAATAATTTGGTTGATAAAGGGAGTGGGATAATTATCTTTTGGACAAGCCTGATTAACATCCCTATAATTGATGCACACTCATATTGTCCCTTATTTGTTCATGACAGGAACAATATTGGAAACCCAATCAGTAAGAGGAACAGGATATATAAAACCAGCATGCAAAAGTTTTTCAACTTCTATTTTAATGGAAACAACCTTCTTTGGATGAACAAGATGGAGGTGCTATTATAGTAGTTTGAAATCAGGATACATTTTGATTTCATGTTCAACTATACTAGAATCAATATCTGGCATCTCCTCATATGACCATGCAAATATATATCGGAATTCATGAAAGAGAGCATGGTAAATATCAAGTTCTCATGGAGAACAAGATTTTCCATCATGAATGTTTTCTACAACTTTAGGTTTGGTTGAAATATTGATAGAAATAGTTTCTTCGATATTTGACAAGTTTCATTTGGAATCTATTGTATCTATGAAAATAGAATTCAAAAGAAAATCAACAACTGAAGGGTGATTAAGTTAATTTGAAAAAACTTCTATGTGATCTAGAAGATGGGAATGATGATGATAATCTTCCCATGGTTCTTCTTCCGTCATCATTGATTGGATGATTCCTTCATCAGTAGAAAATATACGTGAGAAAGGATCATAAGAAGTACCATATTCTAATGAATGATCTACCCATACAATTGGTGGAGATGGATTTGGGTTCGACACGCAAGCCGAAAAGATTGATTTCTATGCAAGCTCAATAGGACTTAGCAGCATGATTTCATTACTACTATCAACTTTAGAACTATTGGTCATATTCCTTAAATCAGATGAAGTGGAAGATATCATGTTGCAAGTCTCAAATTTTTCCACTTTTTCCATGTTTGATGGTGGCGGTAGTGAAAAAGTACCCATTAGGGAAGAATCCTTGAAGAGACCTACACCAATTTTTTGAAGAGATAGCGGGGGTCCATGAACTAATGAAATTCTTCTAGTAGCCTGTGAACTAGAGGTGAAGAACGCGAGATGATAAATAATTGTGATTCTACCCTTATGAGGGAATGCAATCATATGAAAGTATATTGAAACCACAGCAGCCATAGCATATACCAACGATCTTCCTAGAAAAATGTTGTATTCAAGGGGTCTATCAACAACCTCAACTTTAATAGTTACTGTTTTTCCCCTAGTTCAATTTCCAGATTACTCAAGATTCTGCAGGTCGTATATGTGCGACCCTCAAAAGATTTTAACGTTGTTGGTGAATGTGACAAAGGTGGTGAGTCAAGTGTTTTCCAACAATTCATACACATAATACAAGTAGATGCCCCCTCATCAATAATGGTTTGGTGAATAAGTTTATTCAAGGCATTTAATTGAATTAGGAATGCTAATTGCACTAGTAACTATGGCGTATAACCCACATGGTTGAAAACCACAAGATTGGAATCAGTTGGATCAATTCCACCAATTGCTGAAAGCAAAGCTTGCTTTTGGGAGGGACAATTTTGAAGCACATCGAGCATCGACATAACATGGGGTGACTGAGATAGATCTTCTACTATGTTATAGTTATGTGTAGCTCGAGCTCGAGGGTTAAATGTTGATTTATGTACAACTCCCATAGGTGGTTTTATTGTTAACTCTGGTGCAATAGGTGTTGGAATAGGATAAGAGGAAGTCGAAGTCGAAGGATTAGGTTGATTAGCCTAGTTATTCAAAGACCATGGTTTATTTCCATAATATTTACTTCGAGTTGATACCAAAACTTCAATTTTAGGCTTAGAGGCAGATAGCATAAGCACTTGGGAAGTGGAAGCATGGTCTGTAGCAACCATATTTGTCTCCAATTTTGGAAAAGGATCAATCAACACCACAAATGTATTAGAAGTCTTCAGAAGCATTGAGACTTTAGAGCGGTGAGGACAATCTCACGTAAAGTGCTCATGGTTACAACTTAAACATGGGTAACGAGGTTTCCTAGCTAAAGGAGAGGAATCAAATAATTTCTCTTGAGGGGTATTATTTTTTTTTCTTGTTTTCCCCTTCTTCTTGCTTTTTGGTTGCTTTTGATTCTTGCCTTTGTCAGATGACACGACATTGATTTTGGAAGCAAGAGCGTTATCAAATGCATTTGAAGTTTGATTGGAAATGGCAAGTGTTTGACCCAATGGTCTACCTACCATCTGTGTGCTCAAAGAACCAATCACACTGTCACCGACATGAGAGTCCTTACTCAATGGTGGTGGAGGAACAGTGAAAGCTGGTCGGGGTGCATTTGGAATCTTATCATAGAGCGTGCTAGATTGTGTATAAATCAAGTCCAAATATTGGGCACAAGCAATTACTTTCTCTTCAGTGACAACTCCATCTTTCACCACATCCTCGGTGATAGATGGCAACAAGGATTTTATAAACCATTTAGCTAAAAGCTAATAAATAACATAAGTTTTAACCATTTGAAGATGACAACACCACTCATGAATATGATCAAAGATGTGAGTAGCAGTAGTTTGTTTAAAGTTGGTTAATAGTTCTGTTCCAATTTCATATCGTATGGGTAACTAGAAGTGGGTTAAAAACATGGTAGCTAAGGTTTCAAAGTTATCAAAAGAAGCTCATGTTAACTCAATGTACCACTTCACAGTCAGACCAGTAAACATTCTCTGGGAAAGACATAGTCTAAATGAATCATCATTCAAGGAGTTTGATGAACACCATAAATGAAAAGTCATGACATAGTTGGATGGGTCTTATTCAGGGTTTCCATTGAATTTTGGAATATCGGAAGGTAATTTATGAGGAATCATCGACCACCAAGGTGCATAAAGAATTGGGTCATTGGTGAGTTGATTTAGATCTGGTAATTCAAGTGTTGCAGCAAAAGGAATCTATCTATTGAGGTTAGGTTGAGAATATCCATGGTAAGATGGGATTGCCTGGGAAATAGGCCTTTGCACACTAGCATAAGGCATCTGCTTCTGGTAACCTTGATAAGGGTAAGTTTGTTGAGAAAATCCAGCGTAAGGTTGTTGTTGAGCACCAGGATACATTTGTTGTTGTCCAAACCTAGCATAAGCGTGTTGTCCAGGACCTGGGTAAACTTGTTGTTGACCAAACCCAACATAGTCTTGTTGACCAAGTCCAGGATGAGGTTGGTATTACTGGAATTGTTGTTTTTGATATTGGGGTTGCCAAAGGCTATTGAAGCAACTGTTGTTGTTGTTTATTTATTAGTTGTTGCCCAATGTAAGCTTACCCAAGTTGTGAATACACTAAACCAGTGTAAGTATGAGTCATTCCAGTAAAATGTAAGCTAGCCTAAGGTTGTTGTACTCTAGGCACAAGTGGTTGTTGTAAAACTGCTTGAGAAGGTTGAATTTGTAAACCTGAAACATGGGGTTTGAGGTTGAAGGACCAACTTGCACAGCTTGAGATACAATAATCTGAGCTTGTGACTACCGTAAAGTTGTAACAACATGCGTAGTAGGTATGGATGAGAAAAATTGCATAGGTTGTGATGGATACACAAGTTGAGGTTGAATGGGCATTATTGGCTTCCACTGACAAACAGTCATTCCCGACTAACCCAAAGATGACGACATACCGACATATGGTTGCCCCCCAAAAAATGGAGGATAAGGAGATTGTGCATATTGTTCTCCGTATGGGGGTAGTCCAGTGTAAAGTAGATACATAGGAAGGTAACCAGATGAAGCAACTTGATATTGACTTGATGGGTCTAGTTTTTCAGTATCTATTAATGAGGAACCAGATAAAATTCCTGTAGAGGACATTGGTGAAGGCCAAGGGCTAGAAGAAACACCTAAGTGGGCTCTAGATAAAGATTGGTAACCCGATGGGATGGATGGAAAACCATACAAGTGTGACTCAGGTGTCATAGTAAACATCGAAGAAGTTGCGACAAAAGATTCTGTCGTAGCTGTAACAGATGGTACAGTCTGGGATGTTGACTCTGCCATAGTCAAATGTAAAAATAAATTTCCTAATGAATCAACGGGTGTCTGAAAGTAATCAATATCATAAGGAGCAGTAAAATAAGGAGTATGAGGATATAGATAAAGTCCAGTTCCAAAATGGAATGGAGTTTGTTAGTCCTTACAATCTCCTAGGCTGAAAAGGAAATCGACAAGGGTAACCTCAAACCACTTCAGCTCAGTAGCTGCCTTATTGAGCATGAGAGGGATATCTCTAAGTCTCTTATCATTGAAATGAATTTAAATCAAACGGGTTTTAGACTAGATATGAGTATTTGTTTGTTTTTTGTGAAAATTTGGTTTTTTAAGGATTTTCCAAACTTAGGGTTTGGAGCCACAAGTAAGTCTAGGCTGTGGGAATGCAGGAGCAAACATAAGAAGGAGCTAGATGTCAGAAGATATGGTGTAATTTCAATATTTGTCAGTGTAGCATAGAAGACATTGAGTGGAAGAAACTAATGAGCATAAATTAACATGATTTCATTAGCTTAGGAAGACAAAACACATGACTATGAAAACCAGATAACAAAGCTTGAAAAACAAGAATTCTGAATATTTTATCACAAGGAATTAATAGAAAGAAGAGATATAATGTAGATAAAGATGTTTAGAACATGAGGAAACAAAAAGAATGAAGTACAAGCACCATGAACTCATTGGGCTAGAGTTCCTTGAAAATAGCTGCAACCTGTATCTATATTAGCTGAAAGATGATTACAATGCAAGTCTCCTTCACAAAAAGTTCAACCCTCTTCTCCTGAGGCGAAATAGTACTTATGAATTCTCCTAGACCACTTTTCCACCTTCAAGAGTCTAATTCTCTGGTGGAGGAACTAACTCCAAGATTCTCTCAACCAACAGGTGAGAGTGAGAAGGTGCAACTCAAACACCTCATGAAGAGTTTGTTTAGGAGTTTTCATACTTTTATGAGGCCTAATAAACATAAAAAAAAAAACCTATGATATAGATTTATTCATGCCTACATCACCTAGCCTCGTAACTTATGCCATTACATAGAGAATCTCGACTTTGACGAAGTCAGACTAGAAATTAGAAATTTTAGACAGTGAAATTTTGCAAATAAAAACATAGAAAGTGCAGAAGCACAGTGCCGAATTTGAGTTGATTTTGAGGTGCCTTCTAGGGGTCAAAATGAAATTCTAAGAGAACATTCAACTAGCCCTTCAAGTCTAGTTTCCAGAAAAGTTTGAATTTCTAAATTTGGAGCATGGGAAGACCTTCAAAAATCCATTCTCCCAAGGTCACTCCAGAAGCATAGCAGCCTGTCAAAAAATGGTCCAGAATGCCACTTTTTTGCCACTTTTTTGCACTTTTCCCCAAAACTAAGCCACCTCTACAAAATCTGGGAAAATGGGTTTTTAGACGATGCCAAGACCCTTCCAAAAATGTATACATTTCCTCAAATGGAGGCCTGAAGAAAAAGCGCAGTGCCTTGGAGCAGCTGAATTTCTGAACTTAGACCAAAATTTCTCAAAAAACTCAAAATGCTCAAAATTTGCTCAAAGTTGGAGGGAAGGTGTAAAAATAGTTTTTTTATAGCTTCATGGATGCTTCAGCAAGCATCTCCAAGTTTCCCTCATCCTTTTGGTCTTTTTTTGGCCTCCTTGAGTTTGTTTCCAAGTTGTTTAACCTTAACATTGGATCATGTTTTGAGCTTGATAATGATGCGCCATGTGTCCGAGAATTTGATTTTCCCTATTTGCCTTCTCAAGGAGCTTCTACAAGTGTTCATTCTCCCTATTAAGCCAATATTCCTTATCTTGACGAGCCTCTAGGGCGATCCTATCTTATAGGTCAAGATTCTCATTAAGAAAAATTTGTTCTTATTCCTCTTGCAAAGATTTCTTGAGGCCTCTTGTTCTTGGTATTTTCCTTTTTCCTCTCCCCTTTTATGCTTAAGGCTCGCTTGATTTCAAGATCTCCTTACCTTTGCCCACTTGCTGCAATAACTTGGCTTTTTCCTTCCCTAGGATCAACTCCTTTGCTTTGAGTTGACTGTCTTCTTGTTCAAGGAATGATATGACATATTTTTATCTTTCTAAATTGATTGCTACCTCCTTGATTTGATAGTCCTTATCCCTGTTTGTTTGTCGCATGTTTGAAGTATGATCCTCAACCTCTGAATCAACCAGTTCAAACTCATGCTCAACTGTGTCTTTCTCCTTTGTTGTCGGTTCCTACTTTGTTGATGAAGAATTCTTGGCCCCTTTCTCTTTGTGAGAAGAAAACACAAGCCTCTAGCCCTTCTTATAAACTTTAGTCATCTCAGGTTTGGATAGCTGAGTCTTCTCCACTATTTTGCTAGATGACCCCACCTCCATTTGAATGAAAAATAAATTGTGAGGTATGAATGGAAATGAAGTGATGTGAAGGTGGATTTTGACAAAATTATAGAGGAGGTTTGAAAAAGATGGATATGAAATTTGGAAGCTGATGAAAATGAGTGAAGAAATAGTGGAAGAGTGATCTGCTTGCAAGGAGAAAAAACAAGGCTTGTAATGAAAAATGTCGAAAAACCTCTAAGAATGAGCTAGGGTTTTACTTTTTGAGAGGTAAAACTTTGTTTTGAGGTGAATTGAATGGTTAAAATGGTTTATTAAACATGTATGCAGGTGTTGGAAACCATTTTACATGTTTTAGAAACCAAAAACTAAAGATGGCCATTTTCACCCTATCATTTCCCATGCAAATTTCACTACAAACCCTAACTTGAAGAATCATTGACATGAGATGAATTTGGAAAAGAAAAAGGGGGATAATGATGGTGTAATTACTTTTCCGTTGGCTTATAAGTTAATAAAATCAACCTTTCAAGTGAAAAACTGAGATTTGGGAGAGTTTTGAAGGATTTCTAGGCACTTTGTCCTATGCGCAGCGCAATTTTCCTATGCGCAACGCAGTTCACATAAGCGCAACACCATATTCCAAACCACTTTTTGAGGCCTTAAACTAATCCAAATTGAGAGCTTGATGGCTCATTGGACATATCTTGAAGCCTGCTATAATATAGACATCTCAACAATGTAATTTGGACACTCCATGAGGGAGAAAAATTGATTTTCCCAAGGTCACTCCAAAAAATCAAGGTTTCTCTGACAAAAGAGAAGCTACAACTTGAAAAGCACCTTTGGATGCCTTTAACTAATCCAAATCATGATCTGAAGGTACCATGGGAAAGATTAGGATGTTTTCTACACAATAGAGTCCTTAATAACTGCCAACACCTGCTCCAAACCCCTGAAACACTATTTTGAAGTCAAGTTGTCACAAAGTGCATTAACTCTCCTGTAGCAAGTGTATTTTGGGAATTTCTTTCAAATCATAACACCTGTGCATAAATTGAAGGAGGTTTTTTTTACTTAGACTATAATGGACAAAAACCGCTTTCACTTTTGTAAAATTAGTCTCCATTTTGTCAGAAACATATTTTGAAGCAAACATGTCCCTATGAGAAATGATGAGGAGAGGTAGTGTACTGTAACATTGTCTTATTTGAAATAAAACATTACCTTTAGCCTTACTTTTATTTCCCTAAGATGCTAACTCCCTTTACCTAATTAATCACATGATGGACATGCTTTTGGCAACATATGGTATTGTGATGACACATGGAGAGAAACCCTAGATCGTGACCTAAAATGAGGAATTTAACCATTTCATGACCCAAGACATTTAAATGAAGATATGATACCTCGAAGAAGACAATGAACATGATGAGTGATGAAGACTATGAGTAAGTGAAGGGAGCAACAGTGACCTAGACACGATAACTAATGACCAAATTTTTATTTGAAGACTCACTGAAATGACAAAAATTGACTTGACACCCTGACAACACCTTGTAAGAGCATATTTGATCACTGGTGACAAGCTGGATTGACTGACACTAACAGTGGCTCTAACTGTGGATGGAAGCTCCGTGGAGGTGTCAATAACACCATAGACCAATTAGCCTTATCCATTGGGCATGGCATCATAATGTAAAGACTAAAGTCAAACTGAAAATTGACTGACTAACCGACTGACTTGACTATAAAAAACAGAGTAACTAAACTTACTTACGGAAGTAGACCATAGGGATTTTAGGGTCTTCACCTCGGGCTTCAAATCCTAATGATAACCACCCACCTACTGGAGATGTATATACAGTCATGTGTAATGATCCCTCCAGTGTAACCAATCCAGCAAGTGGCTACTTACTTGAATTCTGCTTGTACTTTCCTAGAGTAGGTAGAACAAACAAAAGCTAGGGAACTCCGAGTGTCCACTGAATATGTGCTCATGATCCATTAATACAAGAAAATTCATCTTTCCAGATGGCTGCAACAAATTTTAAATAGGGTCTATAATAATATGGAACACTAGCATGTCTTGAAAGTAAAAAGAAATACAGGCACACTCTTCATTTTCTGAATCTAGAGGAAGATCATCTTGTGCAAGTGGCTCTAAAACACCCTCTTCTTTATCGCTACTCTCCTCTTCATAATTTGCTTGTAATTTTTTATGATTATTCTCTACCATAATTACATTTTCTGAAGCCTTCACACATGCCAATTTAAAATTATGATTTGCATGAATCTACCCTTGAAATAGTGCTTCAGAAAATGAATGAGTTGGAGAGATATATGAGTGGTGAATGTCTAGAGATCCTTGTTCATACATTTCATCAAAAACCTCATCTTGGTCTTCACAAACCTATCTGGAAATAAAACTTCAGACAAAGAACAAGTGAATGACTATCTTCATACCTGTCATCCAAAAGATAGGGTTTTGGATGCTTATGGAAAAATTTAAATGCATCAACCACTTCAAGTATATTTGATTCCTCATGTGCTTCAACAGGAAGATATCAATTTGAATTCCACAAGAATCAAGGGAAACAACTTCTTGTTCACTATTTCCTTGCAAAAGTAGATGATCATTATCATTAGATGGTTCATTGCTTAAGTTTTCTGTACATGCAATTTCACAATTCTCAATTGGACGAATTTCTTCTTGAATATTAGGGTGCAGATCTATTTCATCTTTAAGCAAATAAGGAGTTGATGTGTGTTGTGAATGATCCTTTGTATCAAAGCAGCTAATCTTCGTTTTTTTTTGTTGGGAATAATATTCGTAAAGGGCCTCTATGATCTCATAATCTAGACATTGTTCATCACCAAAAGTTTCTTCAAGGTATTGAATGAAGTTTTCACAGGATTCACAACAATCTTCGAACAACAAGAATGAATGATGATACTTTCCATAAAACACAAAGAATGTTGTGTGGGATTCTTTAAGAGAGAATAAGCTACATGGCTTCAATCCTTCATACCATGATCTTGCTTTTCCATCTAGGGTAGCCATAAAAATTTTCATCAAAAAATCCTCATGAAACCCGATCTCAAGCTTATGTATATGCCAATGAAATTTAATTAGATGCATAATAGCCTCATCTTGGCCATCCTGACCTTTAAACTTTGGCAAACCTATTTGCCAATCTATACAAGGAATTCAATTAGAAAAACCAGGAATATGAGCTTGATTCGTAGGAGCATACCTTCAAGCAACTGAATCCATCTTGAAAACAATTAATACACCAAGAAGTTCTTCAAACTACTGGTTTTTGAACAATGGAGTTGCCATGAAAATTATGAATCTTCGGATTCTTCGACACCGGAGTCGTCAGGTGAAAGATGCACAACCTTTCTTGTGTCTAATCACTGTTCACCATCAACAATTAGATCTGATCCTTGTCGTTCTTTCCCAGGGAATATATGATCTTTCGTTCCCTAGAAACGGCACCAAAAATGTTAGTCCTTACAATCTCCTAGGTTGAAAAGGAAATCGACAAGGGTAACCTCAAACAACTTCAACTCAGTAGCTAGCCATATTGAGCATGAGAGGGATCACTCTAAGTCTCTTATCAGTGATATGACTTTAAAGCAAATGGATTTTAGACTAGATATGAGTATTTTTTTGTTTGTTTGTGAAAATTTGGTTTTTAAAGGATTTGTTGAACTTAGGGTTTGGAGCCACAAGTAACTCTAGGCTGTGGGAATGCAGGAGCAAATATAAGAAGGAGCTAAACGTAAAAATCCATGGTGTAATTTTAGTATTTTTCAATGTAGCATAGGGGACATAGAGTTGAAGAAACTAATGAGCGTAAATAAACATGATTTCATTAGCTTAGGAAGACAAAACACATGACTATGAAAACCAGATAACAGAGCTTGAAAAACAAGAATTCTGAATATTTTATCACAAGGCATTCATAGAAATAAGAGATATAATGTAGATAAAGATGTTTAGACCATGAGGAAACAAAAATAATGAAGTACAAGCACCATGAACTCATTGGGCTAGAGTTCCTTGAAAATAGCTGCAACCTGTATTTATATTAGCTGAAAGATGATTACAATGCAAGTCTCCTTCACAAAAAGTTCAACCCTCTTCTCCTAAGGTGAAATAGTACTTATAGACTCTCCTGGACCACTTTCCCACCTTCAGGAGTCGAATTCATTGGTGGAGGAACTGACTCCAGGATTCTCTCAACCAACAAGTGAGAGTGAGAAGGTGCAACTCAAACACCTCATGAAGAGTTTGTTTAGGATTTTTCATACTTTTATGAGGCCTAATAAATATAAAAAACAACCTATGATATAGATTTATTCATGCATACATCACCTAGCCACATAACTTGTCCAATTACATAGAGAATCTTGACTTTGACGAAGTCAGACTAGAAATTAGAAATTTTAGACAGTGAAATTTTGCAAATAAAAACACAGAAAGTGCAGAAACACAATGCCGAATTTTAGTTGATTTTGAGGTGCCTTCTAGAGGTCAAAATGAAATTCTAAGAGAACATTCAACTAGCCCTTCAAGTCTAGTTTCTAGAAAAGTTTGAATTTCTAAATTTGGAGCATGGGAAGACCTTCAAAAATCCATTCTCCCAAGGTCACTCCAGAAGTGTAGTGCCTATCAAAAACTGGTCCAGAATGCTTATTTTTTGCCACTTTTTCTCACTTTTCTCCAAAACTAAACCACCTCTGCAAAATCTGGGCAAATGGATTTTTAGAGGATGTCAAGACCTTTCCAAAAATGTAGACCTTTCCTCAAACGGAGGCCTGAGGAAAAAGTGGACAAATGGGTTTTTAGAGGATGCCAAGACCTTTCCAAAAATGTAGACCTTTCCTCAAATGGAGGCCTGAGGAAAAAGCGCAGTGCCTTGAGCAGCTGAATTTTTGAACTTAGACCAAAATTTCTCAAAAAACTCAAAATGCTCATAATTTGCTCAAAATTGGAGGGAAGGTGTAAAAATTGGTTTTTTATAGCTTCATGGATTCTTTAGTAAGCATATCCAAGTTTCCCTCATCCTTTTGGTCTTTTTTTGGCCTCCTTGAGCTTGTTTTCAAGTTGTTTTACCTTAACATTCGCGATCATGTTTTGAGCTTGATAGTGATGCACCATGTGTCTGAGCATTTGATTGTCTCTATTTTCCTTCTCAAGGAGCTTCTCCAAGTGTTCATTCACCCTATTAAGCCAATATTCTTTATCTTGATGAACCTCTAGGGCGATCCTATCTTCTAGGTCAAGATCCTCATTAAGAAAAATTTGTTCTTGTTCCTCTTGCAAAGATTTCTTGAGGCCTCTTGTTCTTGGTATTTTCCTTTTTCCTATTCCCTTTTATGCTTCAGGCTTGCTTGATTTCATGATCTCCTTACCTTTGCCAATTTGCTGCAATAACTTGCCTTTTTCCTTTCCTAGGATCAACTCCTTTGCTTTGAGTTGACTGTCTTCTTGTTCAAGGAATGATATGAAATATTTTCCTCTTTCCAAATTGATTTCTAGCTCCTTTATTTGATAGTCCTTGTCCCTATTTTTGTGTCGCATGTTTTAAGTATGATCCTAAGCCTCTGAATCAACCAGTTCAAACTCATGCTCAACTGTGTCTTTCTCCTTTGATGTCGGTTCCTGCTTTTTTGATGAAGAAGGCTTGGCCCCTTTCTCTTTGTGAGAAGGAAACACAAGCCTCTGGTCCTTCTTATACACTTTATTCACCTCAGGTTTGGATATCTGAGTCTTCTCCACTATTTTGTTAGATGACCCCACCTCCATTTGAATGAAAAATAAACTGTGAGGTATGAAGGGAAATGAAGTGATGTGAAGGTGGATTTCGACAAAATGATAGAGGAGGTTTGAAAAAGGTGGATATAAACTTTGGAAGCTGATGAAAATGAGTGAAGAAATAGTGGAAGAGTGATCTGCTTGCAAGGAGGAAAAACAAGGCTTGTAATGAAAAATGCCTAAAAGCCTCTAGGAATGAGCTAGGGTTTTACTTTTTGAGAGATAAAACTTTGTTTTGAGGTGAATTGAATGGTTAAAATGGTTTATTAAACATGTATGTAGGTGTAGGAAACCATTTTACATGTTTTAGAAACCAAAAACTAAAGGTGACCATTTTCACCCTATCATTTCCCATGCAAATTTCACTACAAACCCTAACTTGAAGAATCATTGACATGAGATGCATTTGGAAAAGCAAAAGGTGGATAATGATGGTGTAATTAATTTTCCCTTGGCTTAGAAGTATATAAAATCAAGCTTGAAAGTGAAAACTTGAGATTTGGGAGAGTTTTGAAGGATTTATGGGCACTCTGTCCTGCGCACAGCACAATGTTCCTACGCAGAGTGCCAAAGCGCAGTGCAGTTCACAGAAGCGCGGTGCCATCTTCCAAACAAATTTTGGAGGACTTAAGCTGCTCCAAATTGAGCACTTGATAGCTCATTGGAAATATCTTGATGTCTACTATAATATGAACACGTCATGAATGTAATTTGGACACTCCATGAAGGAGAAAAATTGATTTTCCCAAGGTCACTCCAAAAACTCAAGGTTTCTTTGACAAAAGAGAAGATCCAACTGACAAAGCACTTTTGGATGCCTTTCATTAATCCAAATCATGATCTGAAGGTACCATTGGAAATATTATGATGTTTTCTACACAATAAAATCCTTAAGAACTACCAACACATGCTCCAAACCCCTGAAATTTTGTCCTGGAGTCAAGTTGTCTAGAAGTGCATTAACTCTCCCATAGCAAGTGTATTTTGGGAATGTATTTCAAATCATAACACCTGTGTATAAACTGAAGGAGGTTTTTGTTCCTTGGACTATAGTGCATAAAAACCTCTTTCACTTTTGTAAAATTAGTCTCCATTTTTTTAGAAACATATTTTGAAGAAAACACGTGCCTACGAGAAATGATGAGGCAAGGTAGTGTACTGCAACATTGTCTTATTTGAAATAAAACATTACCTTTACCTTTATTTTTATTTCCCTAAGCTTCTAACTCCCTTTACCTACTTAATCACATGATGGAAATGCTTTTGGCAACATATCGTATTGTGATGACACATAGAGTGAAACCCTAGACCATGACCTAAAATGAGGAATTTAACCATTTCATGACCCAAGACATTTAAATGAAGATATGATACCTTGAAGAAGACAATGAACATGACGAGTGATGAAGACCATGAGTAAGTGAAGTGAGAAACAGTGACTTAGACACGATAACCAATGACCAAATTTTTATTTGAAGACTCACTGAAATGACAAAAAATTGACTTGGCACCTTAACAACACCTTGTAAGAGCATATTTTATCACTAGTGACAGGCTTAACTAACTGATACTAATAGAGTTCTGGGTGTTTCTACCTCAGGTTCCTCTTCTATTGAAATCAAACTAGGTGGAAGGATTTCATCGTCAGGTCCGTAATAGATTTCTGGTATTTGCTCCTGAGGTAAAGAGGAAGTCTCGACAGTTATGGACGTCTAAGGATGTACCGGTTGATCTTATCCCGTTATGGTAACAACTTCTGATTGTTCAACCTCAAGATCCAAGTGTTTTGGTAAAATAATAGGTTCATGTTGGGCTTCTTGAACAACTTAGGGTTCAGAAGTAACTTTTGATTGAATAGTGATAGGTTCGGGATCAACTTCCGGTTGAACAGATTGGGGTTCAGAAGTAATTTTTTGTTTAACAACTTTGGATTGAGATGCAACTTGTTGTTGAACAACTTGGCTTACCGTTTCACTAGATTCAATTCTAGTATCCTCAGGTAATTGTGGAGATTCCACTTCAGTAATAGATGTACCAGTAATTGTAGGAGTAATTGGGGTCACAATACTTACTAGTGTAGGTGTTTCTGGTAATTCAGATGAAGAACAAAAAGTTTATGAAGTACTGGATTTATTCAAACAAGACCGTTTTGACCCGATAGTTGTAGCTTTGGGTAGTAAAGGCGATTTACTCGCTGTCCTCTGTGAACGACGGGTAAGGGTTGATGTTCCTCCATGATTTCTGATTGATTTTATTACAAAAAGAAATAAACAAAAAGGGGTAAACTAGGCAAAATGTTTACCAAGCAACTATGAACTACATAATACCTCCCAGCGAACTGAGAAGTATGGGCATGAAATCTCCCTGAATGCTGTGTTCAGTGTATCACAGTGTATAAGGCGACTGACTCAGTTACCTAAGGATGGATAGAAACGTAGTGTTGTCCTCCCATATATAACTAAAAGTATGTGGAGGCCCAATCCGTATTAGCATTGTCTAATGCGAAACCACACAGTGAGAGCATTCCTTTATACTTTGTGTACTGTAACACCAACCTATATACCCGAAGGTATGTGGACAGGCTACAATATACTCATGTATGTGGAATGAGGTATCACACTTGGAATGTATTGCAGAAAAGTTAGTGACAACTGCTATGTTTTGCGATGCCAGAACACGTCTCTAGCCTAGAATCTCTAAGTGTTTTGCGTTAGGTGAAAATGCTCCATTAGGTTAATTGAGGTGAATTTTAAGTTGATCTTGATTAAGAATTTTCCTTTCAAGGTTCACCATGTGATGCCTTTGAAATTCCTAGAATGCAACTAATATGATAAGCATCCTTTTCATTCACTTTTAACAATGAAAACCTTAGCTAGTAGGGATAGAGCAATCATATTCTTTTAATCAAAGAACAAAGAGAACCTCTAATGCAATTTCCATAAACTATTCCTATGAGCACACTCAAATTTTTTGAATGCACAATGCAAGTTTTTACTTTCAATTCCCTTAATGTTGAAATGAACAAAAGGAAATTAATGCACATACAATCAATCAATCTTTTTGCAAGAACAAAGACTTTACAACAGTTCCTTTTCGAAAGAAATGAATACTTTTACGACACTTTCTTTTAAACAAAGATTAATCGACTATATACTAACTTTTACAATGAATTGACAGTGATAAAGAAATCATTTAACAAACACTAAACAATCAAGGCCAAAGTAGGGCTAGGAGAGGAAACAAAAGTTGATTTCAGAAGTACAACAATTATTGATCTTTCAGCAGCAAATACAGAAGGAAATTTGGGAAAAATCAAGTCAAAGATGGGATTTTTTACCTAAGGAGGATCAGCGTAGCACTAAATGGTAGACAGTCCACTTCAGAGCACTGTACTCAAGCCAAGGGTGCTCTGCGATGCTCTGTGTCCTAACCAAGCCTGTGTTGGTGCCAGAGAGGCCATTCTAGGGGCTTTCAAGCACAATTTTTACTAAAAAACTCTTCAAAAAGGCTAAAACGAGGTCAATGGAAGCAATTAAAGTCTACTAGGGTGTACTAGGACGAAGGTAAACTACTGGAATGATGATCATTCCCCAGTGGAGTCACCAATTTGTTATGTGGAATTTTGCATCTACAGATAAATACAATTTCCCTAGGTGGGTAGCTACACCTAGAACAACATATTTAAAGCGCTTATCCTTTTTCTATAGAAGATAAATAAGACAAGGGAACTACTTGTAATCTTTTGATTTCTCTTTGTCTCCTTTATATGGCTCTCGTCGCTCCTTCTTGAACTTAATCTGCTCAAAAAGTACCTGCAATCATAAACAGAAGACAAAAACCAATCAAAGCAAGAGATCTATCTACTATAAGCAAATGGAATCGAAAACATTTACTCATATAAGCATCATACATAAAGACAAGAATATGGGAAAAGGTGTAAACAAATTTATTAAGTAGAAGGAATAGTTACAACTATGAAGTCTGATCCAATGTCACTCCTCCAGCTTGAGTTCCATCCAACATCACATCAAAAGAACAACACTCCAACATCAAATAATATTTGCTTACAATATCAAACCTCACACAAACAATATGTCCTTACAAATTCTCAAAGTCTAGCCCCTTGATCACTTAGATGAGTGCTCAATTTATAGGAAAATGGTGGTGGTTTGGTCATAAATGAAGGTATTGACTGGCCTTCCAAACTTAGAGTTAGTTTCTGTGGAGGAAGGGATGAGAGTATAGGAGGTTACTTAACTCATTCCCTATCAAATTTCGAGCTCATAGGAGATGATAAGTGTGGGAATCTTCTAGAAGGCTCTGGAAGATAAGAATATTCCCAAAACCCTATGAGGATTTTGCTCAATGTCACCCAGCACAGGTCAAAGTGGGCCTAAGTGCACTGAAATTTACCCTTACATGGACCTACCTAAACTGAAGCACATTTACCCCTAACCAAGGTTGTGTTGGTCGCTCAAGGAGGAATTTTTGGAGGGCTTTAGGCCAGGAAACTCTCAGGGAAGGAGGAATTCAAAGTGATGACTTGTCTAGGGCATGTAGCAATTGGATTAGGGTTTGATGAGCCCTAATAGTACTAATTTCAGCTGGCAATGGGTGCAGGCCCAGTGACTGCATTGTGCAATTTTCTGGGCTAGCAGTCACTATCCCTCAAAATTGTGCAATGCAAGACTGGAGGATAGTCACTAGCTAGAAATGCGCATTATCTGAGAGGAAGATAGAGCCTTCCCTCTCAGGATTGCACAATGTTGTCTTGGTGAGGTAGAGTCCGGGCCAAGGCTGCCCAGACCCGCCAATGAGCAACTGAGAGTAAATGTGAATGCGAATGCATGGTGATACTAAGTGAAAGCAGGAGTGAATGATCGTGCATGAAAATAGTGAATGAAAGATTCAAAAAATGGAAAAACATGCATGTGGGTGAAGCAAGTCGCCAAATCGGTGACCATTCGTGCAAAACAGTTTCATGCATGCGACAACAATGAGATGCTAACAAAAACTGAAATGGTTCTAGTACAAGCTAGTATGCATGTAAACGACAACAAGTGTTCACAAAATTCAAGGAAACAACGCTCACACAAGCAAAAACACAAAAAGTGACAGAAATGTTGCAAAAGACAAGTTAAGCCAACTCACCCGTGAATAACTGAGCTGGATGTGTCGAAGACTCCTGGATGTTTTGTGGGATGTCAGAGCTCCAAGATCGATGTGAATAAGTTTGAGGCTCATGAAGTGCATGCCACAAATCTAGGAAAAAGTGACACTTGGAGGAAAGATTCTAAAACAATCTTTGCATGTAATCTCCAATGGCTAAAAATAGCTCCCTAAAATCTAGGGATGCTTTTTGCATGTTTCCTTTGGCTTTTCCGGGAAAAAGAAGCCCATGCATACAAGTCAAGTTTTCTCGGTCCTGGGTGAAATCAGTCAAATCAATGACACATGCAATAGCCTGCTGAGCTGAAGGGAATATTTGCGCATTTTTGGGAGGCAGTTGGGCTAATTTCCCAGAAGGATAGCACAATTTCTACGTTGAGCAGCCCTGCTAGGAAGAATTGCACATTTTTGGTTGTGAAGGGTGAGAGGTAGATTTGCGTTATTCTGGAGCCCAACGGGCTGCCAGATAGAATTGCACAATTTTTGTAGGGAAGGCTGGTTCCCCTCCAGAATTGCACAATTTCTGGAGGGAGCTGCTAGTGGGCTCCAGTATTGCAATAATGTTGCAACTCCTGGGACTCCCTTCTTTACTTTTATCAACCCGGTTGTTCGTAACAAACTTAGAAGCGATGGTGTTGTATGCACAAGTACTAGCTCTTGCCGCAGCTGTCACTTGGTCAGCTGGCACAAGTCCTCTAGGGGCTTTAGCCAACTTCTATGAGCTCTTAGAAGAAGCTTTCTAATTGATGGATGAAAGCTAACTCGAAGGAAGCTAATCTACTTGCGAAAAGAGATTGAAAAACTGAAGGAAAGCGCAAACCCTAACAAACCCTAATTCTACCAGCTAGTCCTACTGATGCAGAAATGAGAGTGCAAACTACTGAAAGAGATGACATTACTTCTATGAAGGTAAAATACATGTGTTTAGACTACCTTTGTCCTAAAAAACCATCTTTTTGTATTTTTAATTAAGTTGTCAATTTTCTCATGCATATGCTTGAACTGTGCTTTACTGTGCAGGGGTGGATCGAGGAAAAGGAATGCTTGGAAAAGGTTGGAAAGGTTCAGAGAGGGTCTAAGGAGTCCCTAACACTCTTCCAGAGAGTTTCACAAAGTTTGGCTATCAAGAAACCTCATTTGTGAGCTTCTACAGGAAGTCTGCAGGGGTTCTACAGGATGTTCAGAAATTTCTACAGGATGTTTGGAAATTAGTTTTTAGAGGATGGATGAGTGAGGGAAGGTGCATGGATGGATCTGGAGGTAGGATAGGGGTCTAAAATGGCCTAAGGACTAGTGGATGGAGCGGTGAGGAGGTGTAGAAGGCTGACTTGGCTTGAAGAAGGCTAAGGCAATGATGAGCAAGAAGGTAGGGTTACATGGACAAAAGGACAGATGGGAGACGAGAAACTTAGCTAGGAGATAGAACAGGTGGCTCAGATGATGCCTTGGGTGGATGAAAGAATGGAGGAGATGCCCTGTACGGTGTACTTCGATAAAATCAATGAAGTCTTGCAAATGATCAAATCTTGAGCTAATGTATTCTGACCATCAACAACATAAATGAACAACAGCTTTATTTGGGAAGAGAACTATGTACATCAACTATGAAAAGAAACATTTCAGACGTCCAAACCCATGAATAATCTCTGCAAATGAAAACAGTACACTAAGGATTGCATGGTCAAGCAAACTAGTGTTTTTGTTGAGGCAGAACTGTTTCCTCAATTCCAACCCCTAATCCAATAAGGATGAGGTGAAACCGGGAGTGTGGTTGTCCCTTTTCTTTGAGGCCTTTCTATTATTATCCTACCAAAGCACCTGAAGCAATGTCATTCATAAACAGTGATCTATTCAAGCAACATAACTAAATCTACATAACAGAAATACGTTCAAATGCATAAAGGGAAACAATGATACGTAAAGGAAAAGTAACAGTACAGAAAGGAGGCCCTAGGCTCTCAGGTTGGGGACAACCCTGAGAGCTATGGCTCCTATGAAAAACTCAGATTTGATAGGAAATCAAACTACTTCTCATTATCCAAAAATAATCATAAGAGTAATGCCAAAAATGGCTACAAAAGAACAAAATAGGACTGGCAGCACTGAGGTGAAAAATACACAATAGTTTCAAAAGTCCCTTACGAAGGCTGAGGCCTCAGCATTTATACATCACGAGGGACCTAGCTGGCCTCCTCAATCTGTGGAACTCGGCTATCCAAACTGTGAGTTAGACAGTCCCTTCTAAATTCTGCTTGGCTGCCTTCTAGATTCGGTTTTGGTGGTCTTTGGAGCTCGGAGTTGGGGGTGAAGATCCCGAGGAAGGGTTATTTAATGCCATAGACAACCCCCCTACGAATCCTCACCTCAGGCTTGGCTATCTTATAGCCCATGATTGCTCGATTTTTCTCCAATATGTGTCAAAAAACCTGAAATAAGCACGTGTTAGCCACCTAGGAAAAGTGACTTCCCTTATTCATACAAATGACATAAACATACTAAAAATAATGCATAAGCTATGGAAAATGAAGGATTTGAACAAGGACTGAACAAGGATAATTAGGCCAAATGAGCCCAACAAGTTATCAATTTTGGGGCTCATCATCACCCCCCTGCTAAAAGGATTGCTCATCCTCTAAGAAACTAGTCCAGCTCCCCTTCTTTCATTGCTTTAATTACCACTCTCACATCCCAGGCTTCTGAAGTAGTGTCCTCCACACTGTCATGGAATCCGGCCTTCCTCTCCACCTCTTCCCACTGCTTATGCTCCTCCTCTTCTGTGCCTCCCTTTAACAATCCCAAAAGCAAGGGTGGACTTAGCTTGAGGCCTATCCAATTAGCTTGGAGGTTCTGCATAGACTTCTTGTAGAGAGGTGCCCATGCCAAAGCCTCCCTCATCTGAGTTGGAGTATGGTATTCTCAGATTTTGAGGCTGTGGGACAATGTGTTCCACCTACGGGTGCAAGCATGAACACAATTGTCCCCTAATAATCGCTCCATATCCTCAAAGTGTGCTATGGCCTGGGCCTGACAATCCATGTACTCTAATAAAACCTGAGAGTGGGTTGCTAGGTGCTGGTGAGGGGATATCAACGCTATGGGGTCCCCTGGCTCTGCTCTAATCAGCAGTGGTTCATGTAACTCCCGGTCCATGACATTCCTAACCTTAGCTGCTCTCTTCTCTTTGTGGTTTAACCATGAGGTCATTTCCATCAGCTGCATGTCCCCTACTACTATGTTGGGGTCCCACGAAGTGATGTTTGGAAGGGCCAAATTATGGAGGTAAAACTCTGAAAGCTTGGCCTTATCTTCTAATGAACTGGTGTTACATAAATCTATGAATTGCTGGGGGTTTTGGATGTGGGAGATACCCCTCTGTGCCAACGTGTTGATTTGGAACTGCAGCCACTGGTCCCTTAGGTACAGGCCATAGGATTTGGCCAGCTGCCTACATTGCAGTGCTTCCATTGCCCAACTGGCCATGCAGGCCAGTTGTGCCTCCTTTTCTTGCACCTGCTACTTCAGGGATTGTATCTCCATATCTGCCTGTAGTTCCCCTCGAGATCAGCTTGCATCTCTTCTTTTCCTTAAGGCTCTGCTGAGGGATCCTTGGCTATCGTGTCCTCTTCTTTCCTCTATCCCTGCAGCTGGAGCTGTTGTCTGAGCAGCTCATTCTCTTCTCTTAACTTGGCTTGTTGGGAGCTTTCCACATGCCTTACTCTTGCCAACTCCCTTTATGTTTCCTTGAGCCTTTCCTCTAGAGGTCCTATATCTGTTACCCCCTTAGATTTAGCGATCCTCATCCACGTGTGGGTTCGTACTCTTTCTTCCTCTAGTGCTAGAAACAGTGGCACTGTGAACATTTGGGGAATAATTCTGTCAGCCTCCAAAAAGTTATAATAAGAGCCCAAGTTGGGCTGGGGGCTTGGTTCCATGATAACATCAGCCTTCTCCTCCTTCTGTGGTGACTTGGCTGCTCCCTCCTCCTCCTGCGGTGACTTAGCTGCTCTCTCCTCCATCTGCTTAGTTTCTTTCAGCCGAGCCAAAGTTTCCTGTAGAATAACCTCAGCATCCTGTAGAGATGCTTCTGAGCTCAATTTCTCCATTCTATCCCTCCATGAGGATGTTTTTGGGCTCCCCCGCTCATAAGTAATGGATGCCTTGGAGGGGGATTTATCCTTTGGTGTGGTAGGGGTATCCACGATGGTGATCGGTTGTTTTGATGGAGGCTGGGGTTTTCCAGTATTAATCCTTACACTCCTTCTCGCTTTGAAATATAGAGGCGTCTCCCTCTTTCGTTTTTCTTTTGGCTTGGGAGAGGTACTTAGGGTGGCCAGCACAGCTGCTGCCTCCCTAGCTAGGATTTCAGCCGACTTCTCCTTCTATTGTCCTTCTTTCGGACTTCCTGTAGAAAGTCCTGTAGCGGTTGCTTTCTGGCTTCTTGTAGAAGCCGTTTTCAACTTTCCTGTAGAAATACTCTGCTGCTTTCCTGTAGAAGCCAAGGGCACTGTTTTAGCCTGCTTGGCTGAGGGGACTTTTCCTGTTATCTTGGCTGAGGTTGCCTTAGGGGTGCCCTTACTGTCTTGGACTTTCTCAATCCGTTCTGCCCTGCTCTGTAGTCTTTTCTCCCTGGGCGTTGGTGTAATTCTATCATCCCCTGTTTTGGCAGCTTGCCCTGCTGCTGGTGTTCCTTTTTGTTCTTTCTTTAGTGCTTTGCGAGGGGTTTCTTGTTTTTTAACCTTCTTCTCTACCTGAGTACGCTCCTTCTCCTCACTGCTAGAAGAAGTGAGCTCCTCGGCTAAAACTCAGATGTCATCGTCCGTCGACATATTTCGGAAAATTTCCCAGGAGAGAGGGACAGTGAAACTGTGGAGTGCATCTTCCATGAGGAGCTTAATAAGCCCATGATGAGCTAGCTGGTCTGGTGTCCCCTCTCTGAGTTTGGTGGCACACTCAGTCATGGACTACAGGAGGAAATAAGGAATGCTCAATTTTTGCTCTGAGGGTAGGTCCATGTGGTGTCTGAGTTCTGTGAGCAGCCAAAAATGATAGCCATATACGATGCTAAATCGCCCCTCACACGTAATATACTTCATAATTTGGAGGCTGACTTCACTCCAGAACGATTGTAGGCTAGTCCTCCGAACTCTGTTCTTATCTTCTGAGAATTGTTCTTCTGGAAAGAAGAATTATTTTTTATCTTTCTGACCCAGCTTCCTCTCCTCCTTATCCAGGGCACCCCCATTGGAAGATCAGTTACCCTGCTGATGAGCTATGGGGTGAGTCTAAGGGTCAGTCCTCTGAAGTTAACAACGGCCAATGTCTTCGACTTCGGCTTTAGGGACCGGAGGAATTCTTCCGCAATTTCATCATCGTGACCTTGGAGCTTGTCACAAAATGACATCCAATGTGCACGGGAAAACAAGTCCACCACCTCAGGGGTTTCCCGTAATTTCTTGGAGTCTGAAGGTTCTTTTCGAATGAACCATCCCGGCATGGTAAAACTCTGTGCTTGCTAGCATTTTCACGCAGACTGGGACTTCTGGGTGGATTTCCTTCTCAGAGCATAAAAAAAGAGATATATTTGGTCAATTACCCTGTGCTGAACTTGCCTGCTCACATATACAAAAGGAGAACTTCCGGATTTTTCACACGGAGCGCAGAGCTACGTCTCCATTATACACACAGTCGCATAAAATTTACAATTTTAACAGTGTTTCGACAGTGTCTCACTTTCTACAGGAGGGATTTTTCATTCACGCATGGAGGAAATCTCACATGCAGATCACGAAGAAAATTTCGGCAACGACATATAAAAACTTCAGACAGAATTGCATTCACATTTCTCTACCCCCCTCACTACATCAAATTCACCACCTTTGGAATGACTTGCATGGGAAAGTTGAATTCTGTCTACCTCACTAAAATTCGCCACCTTCGACATGAACAGTCTGCGCTGCTTCGGATGTTGTGTTTCCTGTAGTGCAGTTTCCTGTAGAAATTGTTCTCAGCTTCTAGAGGAGGTTACGGTAGCACAGGACCAGTCTGAGCAGTAGCAGGACGTTTGAACAGAACGAAGACTCGGGCTAACAACTTGCAGAGGAGGAGGACGCGTATTCGGCTGTAAAACAGTTGTGATCATAAATGACTGCAATGCATCATAAGTATCAACCAACCGATTTCGAATTACTGCGGAATTCATGGCGCCGGGGTGAGCTGCCCCCATTGATCCATTGGCCGATGTCATTGCTATCATTCCCCAGCATGCCCCTGACCGTCGAATTCTTTCCCCTGCATGTACCGCTGCCATTCTTGTCATACCTCTGCTTCTCCCCGACTGGACACTTCCCACGTGCCAATTATCCAATCTTTCAGCATAACCAATCCAATTCGGATCCTACGAGGCCACTTGACTAGCTGTGGTGGCTAGTTGAATGGCAACCAGCCTTGTTCAATCCATCCATTCTCACAGTCATGCATATTCAGAGTATAGCTTATGAAATTTGACGAAATAAGGTTAGGCACTTACCTGTGCGGCCGTGGACGTGGGTTTTTTAAGGTTTCGGGACGAGGGATGCTAGATCTGCATGTTGCTGCGTTGTGTTCAAGTGCTGGAGCTCCTCTTCATTGGTTGCTGTTGTTATATACCTAGGGGGGGTAATATGGGGTACCAAGGGAGGTACCCAAGGTAATAATGTAATAATGGGATGGGCCATAGTAATCAATAAGGTGGTTAACCCATGTCATGTAAGGGACCACAAGTAGTTAATAATAATGTAAGGGGCCCATGGTATTAGTTGATGGTATGAGGAAACCATGGTAATGATGCATGGTATTGTATGTATGAGCCCTATATAGAGGCTAGAGACTCCACATGGAGGGATATGAAGAGAAGTATTATTGTATGAACAAGCATATGGCTTGTGGAGTGTTCTCCTTCCTTAAGGAGTGAATGTATGGTGTTGCCCTACCTTAAGGGTTTGATAATAAAGAAGCATTTCTATTTTATTTCTTGGGTTATTTCTATTATCATTATATTTCTGGGTTAGATATATAACAAGTGGTATCAGAGCACTTTCTTGGGCACAAAAGTAGAGAATTTTTTTTACTTTTTGCAGGATTTCAAGGGCGGCGAATTTGCAGATTAGATCTGTAGGTTTTGGTGCAAGATTTGTAAAATATAATTGCAAATCTGGATTCTATGTGAAAAAATACCCGATTTCAAAAAAAAATTGGCTGAATCGGAGTACGGATGAAGGAGATATCGTTGATTTAAAAATCAGTGGGGTTGCAGATAATTTTTCAGGACAGTGAGTTTGCGGCACAGATCTAGACGTCCTGGTGCAAGATCTACAAAATATAATTGTAGATTTGGATTCTATGTGAAAAAATAGCCAATTTCAAAAAAAAATCGGTTGAATCGGAGTCCGGATGAGGGAGATATCGCTGATTTAAAATCAGCTCTTTTTGCAAAAATTTCGGTGACGACGGGAGAGTTGTAGCGCAGATCTAAAATTCTAGTGCCTGGATCAGAATTTCTATCGCATGGGCAGATGCAGAATGGTTGTTCCATTTCCAAAAACAGGTCATAATAGGGATTCTGAGCAATATTAACTAAACTGTGACAATTTCAAATTTTTGCCAATTTTTTTTGTGATGGCAAGCGTATATCTGAATTTGGAGGACTTGTATGCATTTGATGGTTCTCATCCAGCCAAATGGCTAGCACAAATGGAGAAATGTTTTAGAGTGAATTTCATCAATGATTATGAGACTCAGCTGAGTGTGGGACAAATGTACTTGGACAATGAAAGATTGCAATGGTGGCAAAGACATCAACGTTGCCTTAGAAGGCCCTTGACTTGGGACGAATTCACAAAAGCTCTTATGGACCACTTTGACCATAAAGCTAATCTTGTGGATAAGCTCACACAGACAGACACACAACCTAGCAAAGATTTTATTTTCACAGGAAAGAAGGAAACCAAGGAACCTAAAGAGTTATTTTCTGCTGGTATCTCCTTATTACAGCTTCATGGATTGATTCAAAAAGAGAAGATCATTGTTTCTATAAATCCTAGTTGCAAGCATAATTTCATCAATGTTAATTTGGCAAAAAAATTGCAAGTTCCCACAAAACACATTGAAAACACACAGGTGGATGATGAGGATGTCCAAGTGTATAAGGATTTGAAGATTTCTATGGATAAGTATGTGTTGCATGGTGATTTTTATACTTCAGAAACAGATAATTTGGATGTTGTTTTGGGATACCTGTGGGTGGAAACAATGGGTACTATAAATATTAATGTGCAGAAGAAATTCCTGAAGCTTTGGTATAAAAAGAAGAAAATTACATTACAGGATATCTCCATCAATCAACAGGTAGAGTCCACGAAGGTTGATACAGAAGATGTTCTAGGGACTGACATATCAGATGATGAGCAGTTGATGGTTGACAATCAGACACAAATAGAGGCTGAAGCAGAAAAAGTTACAGGTGCTGATACATCAGAGAAGGAATCAGTGGTTGAAGTCATATTGGAAAAGAAGACACCACAACGGGCACCTCAGCAAGGTGAATTAAAGAAGAAGACACAGTGGGTTAAAACTTCAACATATCATCACCCACATCACCCCGCAAGACAACCATTAAGATGGCAACCAGTTAGTCACAAGGACAACAACCCCCACAAGATAGATAGGGAGAAGCGAAGATCCACCTACTACACATCAACACAGAAGAGCTACCACGGTCAACTTCCATCTCAAGCGAGCGACGCACCAGCGAGATCGAGGGTTCACCTTTCACTTGGATGGCTAGATGCACGTGCATGGTATCAGTGGACTACTCTTTTGAGTAGATCTTATTATTTGTGTTCTTCCCATGTTTCGGGGACGAAACATGCTAAGGGGGGTGGAATGTTATATACCTAGGGGGGTAATATGTGGTACCGAGGGAGGTACCCAAGGTAATAATGTAATAATAGGATGGGCCATAGTAATAAATAAGGTGGTTAACCCATGTCATGTAAGGGACCACAAGTGGTTAATAATAATGTAAGGGGCCCATGGTATTAGTTGATGGTATGAGGAAACCATGGTAATGATGCATGGTATTGTATGTATGAGGCCTATATAGAGGCTAGAGACTCCACATGGAGGAATGAAGAGAAGTATTCTTGTATGAACAAGCATATGACTTGTGGAGTATTCTCCTTCCTTAAGGAGTGAA
>APFE030635651.1:0-10460 GCA_000404065.3 Pinus taeda
CAAAACACAAAACCCAACACGGACATGCAAAGAAAAATGAACCTTATGGCTCGAAGTTAGCTTTACCCAAAAAACTAAATATTAAAAAAAAATTGAACCTTGCGGCTCAAGGTTAGCTTTAGCCGAAAAAACTAAATATTTTTCTCAATGTTTCTGATTTTCCGAGATCACACTAAGGTGCAGGGAAAGAGCATACGCATGAGAAAAAATCCTTCCTTTCTGTTTCTGATTTGCCCAGATCGCACAGAGTCGCAGGGCAAAGAGCATACGCAGAAATGAAAGGTATAGATTCGGTTAAAAAAAAGCTAAATAAACCGAAACCGAAATAAGCAGAGAGAAAATAACAGTAAACTGCAAATAAAGACTGTATACCTCCAGATCTTAAAAATGACGCAGATAGGGCTACGGGAAACCTTTTTGCGTGAAACAAAAGGGGTTCCTCACTGGAACAGATGCTCTAAACACAACAGAGCAGTCCTCTCGGCCCGAAAATAGTCAGAAACAGTAGATCTAGGAAACGACAGCCGCATGCAGTTCTACCGGTTTCAGATTTGGATCACCAATGGACGCGGCCCTCAAATAGCTCTGATACCATGTAGGAATTTACAGGGTAAGTTCCTCAGATAGAACACCAGAAGGACACCACTCACAAACAGATCACAGATCAATACACCAGTATTTTGACGTTGTTAAAACCCTCAGAGAGGGAAACAGTCCACGGCCTGCGCCAACGTGGCTACTACAGGCAATTTATTAATAAAAGAATGAAAATTTACATAAGCTTCTCTCATTCACGGTTAACCTACAAATGACCCTCCATGCGCTTTAAATAGAATTCATGGACCAATCAGGTGTCAAGCCACGGATCAAGTGTTGGTAATATCGAGGAGAGAATGAACCATCGGATCACTACATATCGTGACCGTCGGATTGTAAGTTACAAATGTACATAGTAAAGAAACACACTTTACCGAAAGCAGTTAGAAACAGCAGATCTAGGAGATGGCAGTCGCATGCAGTTCTACCAGCTTCAGATTTGGATCAACAATGGACGCGGCCCTCAAATAGCTCTGATACCATGTAGGAATTTACAGGGTAAGTTCCTCAGACAGAACACCAAAAGGACACCGCTCACAAACAGATCCTAACACTACGCTACAGTGGTCTCCTATTCAACTGCGAATGGCGAACCAACAGAAAATAATACCCATGGGGCGATTGCAGGGAATAACTGTGGACACTGAGGGAGCGAGCGTGTTAGTAGACTTTGAAGTGATAGAGATTTTTTATGACAGCAATCCCTACCCTACGCTCTTAGGAATTGATTGGGCCACTGACATGAATGGGGTGATTAATCTGGAAAAATGGAAAATGAATTTTGAAAAGAAGTCACTACGCTTAATTATACTCCTGGACCCTGCTAAAGGAGCGCGCTATACGAAGTTGGTGCATGACTATGAAAGTGATGATGATTTGGACTGCATCTATAAGATAACAGTGTGAAACCAGGATTGGGTGAATCCCACCGTAGATGGGCGATTGCATGGGAGTGCGAAAGCTCTTGTACTTTGGATGAGGAAACAGAGTGATGGCAGAATCGGTTACATGAGGTAACTACACTAAATTTTAATATGATGACAAGGTCACTGCAGTGCGTATTGACAGAAGTAAGAGACCTGCCTACTTATGATGGCCTAAGTGAGGTAGATACCTTCTTGAATAAATTTGAAAGGGAGGTGCCAGAAAAGCAACGCTTCCAGGCCTTGGACTGGGTATTGCACGCTACACCGGCGAGGTGGTGGGGTACGCACAAAGAGAGCTTTGACGACTGGCGTGAATGTAGGAGAGTGATGCGCATGCGATTTGGGAAGTCTAGGGTGCGATTGATAAATAAATACAATGGACAGGATAGTCCGTGCGCGCATCTGGCCAAGTGGGTGAAGGCATATGAAAAACAACCTATACGGATGCACATGAACTCCGCGCCAAAAGGTATGATCAATAAACATGTGTTGGGGGGGGGGGTGGTGGATGCAATTGCTCTTAATGTTGGGGAGATATTACGTAGGAAGAAAAATCACGCAGAAGTTATCTATGCGGAAGCATCCAACAAGGTATGCAATGCGCTGAACAAGGTATGTAATGCACAACGAAGTGATTGGGACCTATGTGTACCTGCAGTATTATGGGCTTATAGGACAACATGCAAGAAATTGATGGGACAGACACCTTTTAGGCTTGTTTATGGAGTGGAAGTTGTAATGCCTATGGAATACATTGTTCCTAGTCTACGCATAACAGCGCTCACAGGTATGAAAGATCATGAACCCCTGGAGGAGAGGCTCGCACAGTTGGAGGATCTCGAGGAAGAATGGTTTTTGGCTAGATTTCACCAACAGGTCCAAAAGCAACGCAAAAAGGCTTGGCACGATCGACATATTAAGTTGCGCACCTTCAAGGCGAATGATTTGGTGTTGTTGTATGATAGTAAGTTCGATAAATTCCCAGGGAAGTTCAGAATGCATTGGCTGGGACGATATGTTATTAAGGAGATCACATATGGTGGCACGGTGTAGTTGGTAAAGTTAAATGGAGAACTCTTCCCAGGAAAAGTCAATGGCAGTCGTTTGAATGCATACACAGGTGGCCCGGCCATCTGACTAGCAAACAGAAGCACAGTCTTAGCACTCCAGGCAACTGAAAGGAGGTGCAGAACTATAAACTACTCTGCCCAGGAGCTGCGTGATGTCAGGCCTGTGCATAGTAGCAAAGTGTCACAGGGTCCGCGACAATGCAAGAGTAGCTGCACTACCGCACGGGTTAGCGGGAAAGTGACCGTTACAGTCACTATTCATGATGTGATGCTTGGTTTGAGACCAAATGGAGTGGGCAGCAGGCATTTAAGGTGAACGTTATGGGCCAGATTCTTGAAAATCTTCTGCTAAGTGAGCATTAATGGACCGAATGTGTGGGGAACGGTCGAATTCAAATTCAAAAGGTGCTATAAATTGCAAAGGGTTGTCCAACAAACAACACTTGCCAATTTGAGAACTGAGTTGTTGCGCGCTGAGACATTCATGAACCCAAACATGTTTGATTTGTTGAAGGCGAACTCATTGTTTGAGAACTTACCGGAACCATTGAGAGAATTGTGGAAAAGCACTATGGTCGCACCTGAGGAAGCCATGGATATTGGAGCAATGACCACTGAGGAGGCCGCGCACGCCATGATGGTAGGACAAGCCCCAGAAAGTGTCGGGATAGTCACAGACATCCCTAAATCATCATGCATGCCGAGACCCAAGAAAGACAAGCAGCCTATGGCACCGGTGCGTGTGTCCTCTAGGAATCTGTTAAGGACTAGGCTTACCATGGAAGAAAAGGGGAAGGCGATCAATTTGGAAGCCGATGAGGAGGAAGACTTTGAAGAAATTCTGGTAGAGGAGGAGGAGGATGTAGAGATGGAGGTAGAAACCCAGGGTGCGGACCCTCTGACCAGGCTTCCCGCATATCTTGCTCCGCAGAAGGGAAAAGCAAGGGTGCCCAAAGATCTTGACAAGAGGAAAAGTTCTATGTAGACTCCGCTGCTCCCCGACGACATCATTTTCAATGGAGCACACTTAGGGCGAGTGCCTACGCTAAAATTTGAAGACTGGGATCTCACAGACCACGAGAAGTTCCCACATTTGGCAACCGCGCAGCTCATGCGCCAAAAGAAAGACGCGTTGATGGGAGTTATAGAGTTGGAGCCGCGTAAGTGACTGAGAGGTGTAGAAAAGGCAAGATTGTTAAACCTTCTCTGGGTGCGCATTGCCATCGCGCCCCAGTGACTATTTTTGTCATCAAGTAGCTGCTCTTCCTGGTGCATGATGGGTGCTTGTGGCTGGAGGATCCCATCCCCATCACGAACCACTTAATGCACAGAATTACCTGAATCCCTTCAAAAGGGGAGGACCCAGCAAACATCTCGAAGGGTAAAAATGATGATTTGGCCATCGCATAGGCCATGAAGAAGAAGTTCAAGCTGGAGAAGAAGAAGATAGGATACGCGATTTCCAGCATCAACAACACTGCAGTCAAAGTCACGACGCAGATATTCTCTGGAAAGGTTATGTGGAAGTGCTGCGCAGATGAGGTTCCCACGTCAGTGGTTGCGCTTACCACGCAATGAGCAGAAGGGGTCCAGTTTAACTAGGTGGACTACTTGTGCAGAGAGTTCCTTGAGCACTACCGCGAGGCATAGGAGCAGGGGAAGACTTTTCATTATGCATGGTTGCTATTGTCCATCGTGCTGGTGGCATGGGAATTTCCTGAGGACAGCTAGTTCCCGGCGATTGCATAGGACCTTCCAGAGGCAGCGAAGTACCCTTCACTGTGGGCAACTAGAGATGCACAGAGAATCGAGGACAGTAAAATATTCTGGGTGTTCATGGAGATGAACATCAGAATGGGGATTAATTGGAAGTTGTGGTTATCGCCCACAGTGTATAACAGTCTGCATAGCTTCACAGAGTTCAAGTCATATTTCCACCACGTGTACATCAGGGCGAGGAAGGACCCCGCGAAGACTTGACACAAGCTCCCTTATATGGCAACAGACGATGTCATATTCGTCGTGCTTGAGTCATGGTCGCCATAGTGTCACACTCTAGCCAGCTCCAATGTGGAAGCAGAGAATTCCACCGCGCAGAGGAAAAAGGATGAGGCAAAACTACAGATGACGCAATTGGCAGAGAAGCGAAGGAACGAAGCAACAACAGCCAAGGGCCAAGAGGCACACGATGTTATGAAGGTGGCGGAAGAGCAGCAGAAGGCAGCAAAGGAGGAGCACGAAGGCTAGAAGTTGCCTTCGCTGGAACAAGAAACAGATATAGAGCCAAGTGGCGCGGACTCGCAGACAGTGTCCACATAGCTTAAACGACAATGCCCAAGAGAGCAGGTAGGGCTACGGAAGAAGTCAAAGGCTTCAAAGACTTCTTTCAACTCGATCACCGTCACTGAGCGGGATCTACATGACATTGGGGAGATGGTGAGGGACGTCACCGCAGAGACCCTCCAACAATTCGCGGAGGAACACCAGATGGTGTTGGGGGCTCTTTGAGCGCAAATACAAGACTTGTAGGTGCACACCCCACATGCTAGCACGGTGTCAACCAGCCTCGCACTCGACATGGATGCAGCTGAGGAGATGTTGTGTGCCCGGACGACTAACACTTTAGTGCTGCTAGAGGGAGCACTCATTATAGAAAATGAGGCCGACAGACCTATGGTCAGCGGGCTGAAGGGAATCGGGATAAATATGGCCGCGCTCCCTCGGGAGACACTCTACGTTTTGTAGGACGGAGTTACTAGAGAATTGCAAGCTAGGGAGGGTCACGTGCTCCAAGTCATGAGAAAGAAGCGCATCAACATTGAACAATTGAGCCTGCAGCACGACAAGGTAGTGGCATAGAACCGACAAATAGTGTAGGTGGTTGAGGAAGCGTACTAGATGATCCTGGAGCTAGCCATCCAAGCAGAGGAACCAGCAAAGGCACACATACGGAAACTAGTAGCAGGGGTGCGCGAGGTAAAGGAAGAGATGGCTAAGGTTCAGTTGGAGTTGAACCTTCAGATAGATGAAGTACAATTGAAGGCACAACCTTCAACTCCGCCAGAGGTTAAGGAACAACGTGCCAACACGATTACAACAACAATAGTGGAGGTCAGCAGTGTAGTGAAATACTGCACAAAGTTGTTCGAGGTTCTCTCTACTCTGCAAGAGGACCCAAACATACAACGCCTAGAAACAGAGGCGCGCGAGCTACAATAGAAATATGATGAAGTAAAAGGGACCACGTAGATGTTTTCCCTTACACAAAGGCTCGCGCAAATGCAGCAGGCGAAAGCGCTCAAGACGCAGGTGGATGTTACTCGATATAAGGAAACAGTTTTGAAGGCGTGCTTACAATCATGGATTGATGAGGTGTATATCATTACAACCTCTATTGAAGCAAAGCTCGCACAAATGCAAGGAACAAAGGAATAGGTTTAGGGAGGCAGTTTAGCTACAGTGGTCTCTAAACAACGCGTCCAGGAAGTGCAGCAGGCAGCTGCTCAGTGCGTTATCGATCTTGCAGTGATCCAGGCAAAGTTGGGAGGTCTTCGTGCAAAGATCTCCGCACCGACAGAGTGACTCGAGGGCGAGTCACGATGTTTGTGTTGGGGGCTCGTTGGGCGCAGGATCCCCCAACGGAAGTTTTGGGGCTTAAAGCCCAGATTTAGGTCAAAAGTTGTAACCCCAATGTAAAGACTCCGCATTTTGTGGGTATGGAGCACGTAGTTTGTAAAAGAGTCATAGGGTTGTCCGCCCTCAATTTTGTAATGTAATGTCGGCTATAGAGATCTACCCATGGTCTGTGGGCCATTGGATTGTATAAATAGAGCGAGAGTCTAAGTAGTTAATCAATATAGATCATGGAATAATAATGATAGGATGAAGGATTGAGTCGTATCTAAAGTGTAAAGTCTAGTTTTGGGTCGTAGAGTAGGAGAAGGCTCTATAGCTGAGTGCGCAGAGGCCTAGTAGTCTGCACCTGAGTGCGCGGACCCCTGCAGCTAAGTGCACAGGGCGAGTTGAGTCTATAACAGTTGGAGCATTAATAAAAAGAAGTTTCATATCCATTCTACGTATTTATTTCATGTTTTATGCATATGTTACATTGAATATACATTGCACTTTTAATGTTTATATGATGCGCGAATATGTATGAATGTGTTGACTAAGTGAAAGCAAGATAAAATATATGTTTATGCGAAGTTAACTAAGATCTTTAAGAAGATAAGTAAGATACGCGAAAAGTAAGATATGCGGTGTAGATTGGGAAAATAGTGCAGTTCGCTACCATAGCAGCGCAAAAGCATCTCAGCCCCTGGTTAGGGTTGCACGAAAGGAGATTATAACAGATCGTGAGGATATTGAAGGTTAGGACAGTGTGCAAAGTAACCTGCGTGAATATGGGCACAGTTGGACTAAATCGACACCTCAGACATCTCAAGGGTGTGGAAGCTTGGTTCCAGCATCCCCCCATACTACTTCGGGTGAGACTTCAGTCCACGCTCTGGGCTAATGCCGAAAGGGCCAGTAGTGTATGGATTTGTTTGGCTAATTAACTCCGAACCTAGGTGAGGCCCCCTCAAGCCAACAAATGGTTCTGTTGCCAGGACTGGAATCTGCATAGAGATGTCTAATGTCGTATCATTGGAATCCAACTAAGAAGGAAATTGAAGGCTGGTTGGACAGAAGAATTCACGAGTTTGCGGCGCAGGAGAACAAGAACCTGCAACTATCAAAATAAGAGTGGTTAGACTACTACCTGTACATAGATATCCATGAAATCTTCTTCACGTCCTTCATATTAATCCTAAGTGCCAAAAACTAGAGGTTTATAGAAACAAGAAGAGCAGGGGAGTGAGCCATCTCCTCCATTATGATAGCAAGGCATTGAAGGCACTATTGCAATAGACTTTGATGAAAACAAGGAGTATTTACTTGGCAAGGTCAATGATCATTTGGAGATGCTCTTGAAAAGGGAAAATAGGGCCACCAACCTACAAAGGCACATGGAAATGAATTATTACACTCGGCACTGGATCAATCAAATCATGGTCAAAAACTTGAAGAGGAAATTAAGGAAAACCCTAATTAAAAAAAGGAAGAAGGATAAGCTTGAATTATTGGTTGGGGCCTCTCTCATTGCCTAGCACATCATTTCCAACTCAAAGCGGCAATTCTGGACCATTTTTGTGGAAAATTTTGAAGTTTTGTGACTTTTTGGTTATAACAGGAAATCTTAGACAGCCAAAAGCACAACGCCTTGGTGCTATGCTTTTCCCTAGGGCCTCCAAATGACAAAAAGTTTGAATTCTTGGATAGCTCATCACCTGCACATATCAGCTATGTCACTTGGGTGCCATGTCAACCTTCCATTTGGGATAAAAGAGCCAAAAAACTACTTTCTGCCACTTTTTTCACCTTAGCACTGCGCTTTTAGAGTGACCTTGGGAGCATCCATTTTTCTCAGCCTTGGAGAGGCCATTTTGCATTATTAAGGACTCTATGGACAACTAGACATCCTAAGCTTTCCAATTATGTGTTCATATCAGAATTTGGAGTGGAAGCCACTCAAAACTGTCCTCCAAGTTGGTGCTACGCTTTTCCCAAGAAGACAGGAATTCAGATTTTCTCTAGTCAAAGTCAAAGATGTTGGTCAAATTACTCCTCCAGGGTAATCATGTGATGTAATTAAATGTAAATAAGGTGGACAATGTAAATTTCATGTAGATTCATGCTTATGTATGTTTGTAAAGTCAAAATGAATCAGTTGGTTTAATTAGGGAGTTTGTTTTCAACTTCCCTAAGTTTAGGCTTGGTTAGAGATAATCATGTCAACTGTACCTATAATGAGGGATTCGACCCCTCAGAGGGGTAAAGAGTTGTTTTGGTATATATCTACCCAAATCAAACTGAATGGAAGGGTTGGACATTGTTTATTCAAGGCTTTGTGGAGCTAATGTACTTGTGATTGTTTGCATGAGTAATATACAAGAGTTGCAACTATTATAGTGGGATTCATGTGGTACGTTCATTAGCAATGTTTTTTCTTCTATTATCATTAGTATGAATGTATTGTCCTCTCTACTTCCATCTTAATTCTTTCTTATGATTGTTTCATAAGTATTAAACATAATTCATATGTTTATGCTCTGTTTTGATGAAACTCTCATATTTTTGTTACATTTTCCTCTGATAAATGAATTCATGAAACTCATGCTCATTTTGAAACCGTATTTTTCTACCCTATATGCAATGACAAATCAAGAATTCTAAGTGAGACTACCTACCTTGCCCCATTATATCTCTGCAAACTCACCTTTTGGAAACCCAGACCTAGTCCCCCAAACTTAGACTAGCATCCAACAAAACCCTAAAATAAAAAGCACAAATTGAGCCGAACTATCTAGCCTAAAATCCATTCTTGCACCAGTCAAATCCTTAGTTGTGACCATAGAGAGCCCTCTCTAGTTTGGTAAGGCTAGCTACCAAATCAAAAGTTTGGTTTGAGTTTACCTCCATCGCTCTCCTTTCTCAGCCTTGGGACACTGAGGAGTGCTAACAAAAAGAATGTTAATATTATTTATAATTTCCCTTGGACAGTGTATCTAAATACTGAAATTAATTTAATGCAACACTGAGCTCACTTTGAAGACAGATCCAAAGCCTCCTTCGCCAAGCTTGTTTTCAACCACCAAGGTGTGGGCTCGAGCAACTCATGTGAAAGGTGTGGGAGATGGAGGTGTCATCGATAGAGGGAGGGGACAAAGTTAGTCCCTTTGAAACGTTGGAAAACTGTGTAAGGGGCTCGGTGCAACACAACTTTGATGAATATGTTGGTTACTGTCATGCCAACTAAACAGATTCATTGTGGAATCTTAAAACTTAATAATTTAACAATTTCGACACCTTTGCCTCGAGAAATCCATTCTGGCAGAGTGAAAAATTTCCGCGTGCAAATCCATTCACTACAATTAATCCAATCGTCGCGGCTACTGCACCCAAATTTATCCTCGGCACATTACGTTTTTTTCCCTCTTCGATTTGCACAGGAAGTCTAAGCTATGGCTAATGATCTACTTCACCAAAAATAACCCTTACTAAAGTAGTATATTCTTTGTCATTGCAAACAGATTTTCGACTACAAAGTTAATGATATATATAAGATTCGACATAGATAGAGATATTTTTGGAGGGAAACTTTACTGCACTCAATAATGTGGTTTCCGGGGCTGGTTTTGTGCCTGAAACTTTCCTAGAGGTGATCCACGCTTCTAGCAAAGGCCACCAATATGACTAAGCAGTAGTTGGAGGAGATAACAATATCACTTAGCAGGAATTGCAGGAGATAGCTTCGTCTCTTATGATGTCCGTGGACGAGCTTCTAGAGATGCCAACACTAAAGGTATATATTCAGCTCAGAGAGGCATTTGAAGGCGGGAAAGCTATGGAGAGTCCTTAAATCATTAGGTGCATTAAGCATCGAATACTTCAGTGAGTGAAGGGGTGGAACCCCAAGTGAGCAAATAGAAATTTACAATCCCATTTCAATCGCACAAGGAGGAAAGTCAGTTTCAAGGGTTTGTAGATCTGATAGGAAGGGTTGTATGTAGTTTTTTCCCTAACTGTTAGTGCCGACTAACTATTTTTTCTAACTACTAATCTGACGACACACAAATCTTCAATTGTCTAACATTCAGTTCGGTTTTCTAGAGCTATACACAGTGGCAATTGGGGAAATTGTTTTCAAAAAAGACAACCTTACGACATAAATAACAAAAATGCATCCTGACCTATAATTAGACATTATGAAAAAATTATTATAAATAAAAATTAGTTAATAAAATATAACATTAATTTATTTATT